>NW_025567997.1:0-54922 GCF_020424385.1 Procambarus clarkii
TTATTATAATTTACTAAGAACAACTAATATTTCTCAAAACAAAACTACGAGCCTTCAATAGGAAGTAGCTGATCTGTAATATTCTAAGAGCATGGACAATAGTAGGTAAATTTCACAACCCATGTGGGACCTGAAAACTACAATTTTCATTATAATTGAACCAGTCACGACTATTCTACTATCTACGTTGATGGACGGGTACTGTGACACGTAAATTGGTACGTGAGGAAGAGTTTGGGCCTTGGTAAAAAAGGTAACTGGAAATATATCACATATGTACTAAATCATATTCAATATATTGACTTTAAGCATTAAGTCATATATGTGCTGTCTTGTGTGAGAACGGGTTGCAACCATACAACAGGCATTCGCATATGTGATTGCACAAAACACTCAAAATGCAATTATACACACAGACTCAAAAGCTGCACTTCAAATACTAGGACAAAAACAGTGGAAAGATAATGTGGAAATAATTACCACCATTTTGTATCTTGGAGCAGTCGCTAAAGGCATAGGACTCAACATAACCTTAAACTGGATCCTATCCCATATTGGAATCCCATTAAATGAAAAAGCTGATGAAATTACTAAATTGGCAACTCGTCATCCAGTGATACATAAAACAATTCAACCCAGCCTAGAGAACATAAAAAACATCATCACCAAAAAACTCTCACATCTCAACAAAGCCTACCTGCACCAGAGAATAGCTGAAGGTTCGCCATCTGCAACATGGTATCTTCAGACAACCAAATTAGAAAGGTTAAATATCCCAAAAGGAAGCCACAGGAAAATAGCAGTTAGGTTATATAGACTACGTCTAGGTTACAGATGCAACTGGGAGATTGGTGAACACCCAACAA
Organism: Procambarus clarkii; assembly: GCF_020424385.1. Lineage (NCBI taxonomy): Eukaryota > Metazoa > Arthropoda > Malacostraca > Decapoda > Cambaridae > Procambarus > Procambarus clarkii. Next base: position 867 of record NW_025567997.1, read on the forward strand.
GGAGAGAGTGCATCTTCTGCCAAACTGTCACAGAAAAGCCATTACTTCACTATCTTCTGGAATGTGAAGCAACCAATGACCTCAGAAGAGCTTTAAGAGTTCCTGAATCATGCAGTGGCCACCCTGAAGCCATCAACACAGCCACTCTCCTGGTCAACAAAGGTGTCCAGCAGCTGGACACCCTCATAAAGACTGTGAAGCAGTATCCTCCCCCGCGATAACAGCTTGATGGTTAAATGCAACCTCAGAATACTGAGAAAAAAAATTGTACCACTTACGGGCTATTCATGCCCGTGCCACCTCTTGGGTGGCTTAATCTTCATCAATCAATCAATCGTTGGAACTGCCACCCCCTGCAAGCGGTGCCCCAGAAGAACCATCGGCAGGGGGCCCCAAAGCCGGGGCAGCTCGATCACGCAGAACAGCAGCCTCAACGATGCGGGGCAAAAAGCCACTACCATTCAAATAGAACGGAATCGGAGAAGGAAGAGACACAGCAGGCGGAAGGGTAGACTCCAGTACACGTGAGGTATTCAGCGAGGGCGACGGAACCGGCAGAGGAGAAGAGGCACTCGTCAACGAGGAAACTACCAGAGGCGCCGAGGCAGAGGGCGTGGGCGGAGACACACACACCACCGCCCTGCCAGCTCCGGGAAGCACATGTTCTTCAGCAGGAGACACAGGCGCCACCCCTACAGTACCATCCAAGGCCACCACGGAAGCAACCGGATGCGGATGCACCTCCGCATCCACCGAACGACGAAGGTCCGAAGCAGGTGCCCCTAGGTCCACAGGGCCCACCGGTGGGGCAGACATACCAGGGCCAGACGCAACGCCAACTGGAACCACCGCAGGAGCCATACCAGGCACCTTTACAGAGCGAAGACCCGCTGGGGAATCCCCACGCACAGACAAGCGGGTAAAGTCATCCTCCAGGAAAATTGAAGGGGCCTCAGCACGAGAAGCATCGCAGCTGGACGCCACGTGGCCTTCAGCACCACACCTGAAACAGGTGCGTGTTTGACCCTGATAAAATATCCTCAGAGAGAGTTCACGCAACGAAACACTGGAAGGAATAGGGCTCGTGACCCGCATGACAAGCATACGAGCGCCCAGACGGACCCCTTTCAGCCGGTCCGCACTCAAAGTGGTGAACCGGTGCTTCACCACCACACCAAACCGCGTAAACACTGACGTAAGCTCTGCCTCGGGGAAGGTCACCGGCACACAGTGAATACTTATTTATTTATTTATTTATGCATATACAAGAATGTACATAAGGAATGTGAGGATACAATTATGGTAATTACAGTCTTGTAAAGCCACTAGCACGCGCAGCGTTTCGGGCAGGTCCTTAATCTAAGAAAATTTTAAGGAGGTAAATACTTGCAAAATTTATAGACAAAAAAATGATAACAGATTACATGGAATGAAAAAAAAAAAAGATGAGAGAAAATTATAGGTACAGTATATTAAAGCACATAGGTAGCTATGATTGATTGCAATGACAGCTTAAAATGGTAGTTGACAACAAATTGGTAGGCACAATACAGCAGAAACAATATAAGATTGATTGCATACATACATACAACACTATAAGATTGATTGCATGCATACATACTCACAAATGTCAAGGGCCCCCCAGGGATCCGAGATCTTCACAGTCACAACCGAAGCAGGAATAGGAAGCGGACGTGCATCCCAGTGTGCCACAAACTCCTGGTAAAGCAGCGACGTGGCAAACGTGCCCAAATGGCGTACCACAATTTGAGCAGAATGGTACGTCTGGCAGCATAGCAGATCAGCTGTCCTAGTACCTGTGCTCATAGGTTAGTCAGCCGTTCTCACATCCATCAAATAGCTGCCTAAATGTCAAACCGCAATTCATCCATCTGGTAACACAGCTGGATCCTAGCCAGTATATTCATAGGTTAATCATTTCTGGACCTCAAAAATCCTAATCTTGCTACGCAAATCAGCTAACTTGTTTCTAAACCAACAGTCACAAATATATATATACATACATACATACATACATACATACATACATACATACATACATACATACATACATACATACATACATACATATACTCTACAACCCATACATGTATAGAGAATAGCCTGTTTTGCCATCATAGCACCATTAATCAGATTTAATTTATTCCATATGAATCCCTAAAATGTATTAAGAACAAGATTTCAGTAACCTCACAGCTCATTCATCCCAAGTAATCTTAAATTTTTGTACTGTTAATTCATATTAATGCATACCAATCAGCAAGGTATTCATATTATTCAAGCAAGTCCAAAATATTATTAAATATCCTATTATATTCAAACACATCGAATATTGTAATTATATGAATAAATACCCACCTACATACTATTCAATGGATAAACCAGCATGTATTTTTATTCCATTGAAATAAATATATTACTAATAAAAAGCTAAGGTTGTGATAAGGCACAGAAAAATATATATTTATTTAACATCATTCACACAAAATGCAACACTTGTACTTGCACTAAAAATACACAAAATCAAAAACACACAGTATAAAACACATACCCATTTACACTCAATATAGCATTTAACCACAAAGCATTTCCACTCAAATATTCTATTTGCACAGAAAATACAAGATTTACACACCAGATTTTACATTTATGCACAAAATATATTATTTGCACTCAAAATATGCCATTTACACACAAAATATGCCATTCACACACAAAGTATGCCATTTAAAGACAAAATATATCATTTACATACAAAATATATCATTTGCACACAAAATATACCATTTACACAAATATTGCATATGCATTCAAAGTATGACATTTACACAAAGTATGGTATTTGCATGACTATAATAAATTGCATATATGCACATACAATCAATATGCCCTTTCACTAAAATTACACATTTCCTTAAACATAATTTTCACAAAAATACCCACACATTGTCTAATAAACTAAATATACTTTCACACTTGCACATGAAGATCTATTTTTCAGATATTATATATAGAACTTACACAAATACACAATTCGCAAAAAAAAAAAAATACAGTTGCACCAGTTCCACTTCAGCAAATTAAAAACACATCTTGCATAAATACACTATTCGCACAAAACGAATATAAAACATGGACAATTATTACACATTTGTGTAATCAATACACATCTCTGCACAATTAATACAAGCAAACTTGTGTTACCGAGCCCCCCTCCTATTTCTCTCCAAATCCGGCTCTAAGAGTCATATCTGCTGGCCCTGCTGATTCCCTGAGGTGTAGGGGGTCTTTTGGTATAGTAGGCGACCAGATTGATCACCGAATTAGGGAGAAATTTGTGTTTATAAGTTTGTAGGTAAGGGGGGGGGGGAGTAGCGCCCTTGGTGCAAACAAAATGGCGCCCCCTGCCTTTAAATTCGTCATTTTGTGGGCCACGCCAGCCGGCTGGCGATTGACTGGCCAAGGTCACATGACATATGACAGACCAATCAGGGGCCAGATTCACGACGGTACTTACGAATGTTTTTCTTCTTAGCGCCTTCGTGGTGGCTACGTCGGTATTCAGGTAGCTACACTAAGAAGAAAAACCTTCGTAAGTTTGGTCCGTCATCTAAGTGTACTGCCGACCACTCGTAGCTTTATGTAAACTGGATATAACTAAATTTTTCTCTACTACATAACACTGGGATCGATTTTAAGATTTTGGAACTTAAACAAAAGATTATAGCTGGTGAATCTCGTGAAGAGGAGTCCTTCGTGTTAGTTATATATGCATTCTCTGCTTGAAATTTGAAGTAAATATGTCTTTCATGATATTAGAATTAGTTTTATAATAGCAAGGTATTATACCAGTAGTTATTAAGTAAATAAACACTGGTGAACATGAAATCTGAGAGAAGGTGATGAGCCCTGCCTGATAGGATCATTTACTATCACCAAATACACCTGTTCACCTAGTAGTAAGGATGTACTTTAGTTATATATACCCAATTATAATTTATTTAGTTTGGTTTTATTTTGAAATTAAATCTGGCTGAGACATAAAATAAAAATATGCTGCACAAATGATGTTAGGTAAGGACAAGGGTAAAAATGTCAAAAACTTTATTCATTGAATACTTAAAGCTGTAATTATGACTATATGGACTATTAAAAGAGAAAGAGGGAAGTAGGGGTCCAAGACCTCTTCCTGTTACACAACTTGGGTGTGGAACAAGTAATTATCAAAAGAAGGCACCATGTCGGGAAGGCTATGTAGCAGTAAGGCAGTGAGGTGAGGTAGCTACTTATTTGAGAAATGCTTATTTTATTTACCTTATAAGCTGAGGCAGCTTATTTTATTTGAGGAATACTCAGCTGATTCCTCTACATTTAGCATGGAACAAATTTGTGTCCAAGACCTCTTCCTGTTACACAATTTGACTGTAAATAAACTAGAAATGCTCTACAAATCAAGGAACCCAGAATGTGGAATGACCTTCCGAATCATGTCAAAGGCTGTACCTCTCTCAACCAGTTTAAGAGTAAAACCAAGTACTGCCTAATTAACTCCATGTATTCCCATAAAAAAAAAAGAAAAAAAAAATCCGTGTAACCTACCTTACCCTCTAAATGTCAACCCATGTCATGCTATTTTTTAAACAATGCTGTTTGTTCACCAACGTGTACAATTGCTGATTTCTGCTATGTTACCCCCCTTTTTTATTTTTTATTCCTTCTTTCAATACAATTTATACCTAATCCCGATTACTATTAGTTTTAGTCTAAGTGTTTTTTCCCCCACACCTTGCCCGAAATGCTATGAGTATTAGTGGCTTTAGGTATTGTTTGTACTAGCTCTGTCTATAAATCCAACATTATGTTTGTAAATCAACTGTATGTACTTTTCTTGAATAAAATTTATTTATTATTATGTATTTATTAATCAGTTAGTAAGTATTAAAAGAAGGCACCAAGCTGGGAAGGCTATGTAGCACCATTGTGTGTAACAATAAACCAATTTTTTTTAACAAATAATGCACCTGTATGGTAAAACAAATCCTGTCAGCTGTAAAAATATTGATGCAGTTATTTAAATAAAAAATATATTGAAAGAAATATTACTGGTTTATTTTTATCTTATCTTTTTGTACTGTACAGTATATCCAAGGAAGTGAAAAATTGAGACATAATGCACAATTTATTGTGCATTATGACAATATTATTGTGCTAATGATTATTGTGCAAATCATTATTTAAAAAATGATTAGCATGGATTAGCAGTTCAAAAAAATATGACTATTACATATCAACATGAGATCTTAATGATCCATGGTTAAGATGATTTAATAAGGATAATACAGTATTTGTAATAATACAAACTATAATTTAAAATCTTTATTAATGATTTTTTATTAAGAAGATTATGTATACACAGCAATATGCTGCTACCCTATTCTATATGGAATATTATACAGTGTAGATAAAAAACTACCTATAAGTTTATCTAATACTCCCATCTCACAGGATGGTTAGACATACATGATTATCTTGATATGATTTCGGGGCTTTAGTGTCCCCGCGGCCCGGTCTTCGACCAGGCCTCCACCCCCAGGAAGCAGCCCGTGACAGCTGACTAACTCCCAGGTATCTATTTACTTCTAGGTAACAGGGGCATTCAGGGTGAAAGAAACTTTGCCTATTTGTTTCTGCGGGATTCTCGTGCGGGAATCGAACCCGCGCCACAGAATTACGAGTCCTGCGCGCTATCCACCTGGCTACGAGGCTACATGGAATCAAGGTACAAAATACCAACCTCAATATAAAAAACAAATCAACTCTGACTAAACAACTCTTCACGATTTTCACAAGAGGTAAGCACTGAATCATGGAAACATTATTTTCTGCGGTTGGAAGAAAACGCTCACAGAGTGGGGGACTTATTTTATTTTTATAATAATAATAATAATTAATTAATTATTAAATACAAATGATTAATTAATAATAATAATCATAATAAATAATTAATTATAATTGATAATCCTTAAATGAAGAAGCATAGTAGCTAATTATAACGAATAAATAGATAATTAAAGTGGGTAATTTATTATGGTGACTAATAATGATTAGTGAATAACCATAAACTATTATACAGAAATAATATTAATGGATAGCCATTATAATGATAATGTATTAAATCAATTACAGTTAAAGTGACATCTCTAATTACTAATTGAAAGTTGCATGATTTGAATTTACAGTAATTCCAATTCTTGGTATTCTTGGCTTATCACTCTGGGGGTTCCTTCGGAGCACCCCCAAAGGTAACACAAATTCGTTGCAAGATGGAACTAGTGTCCCCAGCAACCTGCTTTAGCGTCTTCCCTTGGAAAGTAAAATAGGGGATGCAGGGGATCCCGGGAGGAGGGTGGGCGTTTTGTAGTGTATCGGCTGAGGAGGAGGCGGACAAGAGGTCGCCAAGTCTGCGGGCGCACTTCAAGTACCCCGCTCGATGCACATGCAACTTAGTCAGTTAGATACAAATTCATGGAAATACGTTTTCTTCCCACAGAAACTTCACCGCTTTTGGAAGCAGTGGCTATATTATAATTACTCTTACCAGTTTCTACAAGACTCCTCTCAAACAAGTATTTTTTAACATGTTTAGGTATACACAGCAGTGTGCTGCTTCCCTATTCTGTATGAAGGGCCACACAGTGTAGATAAAAAACCAGCTACAAGCTCATCCAACATCCTCACCTCACAGGATGGCCAGTCAAACATGGAATCAGGAGATGTTACGGACCCGAATCCAGCGTCCGAGCCTGGAGCAGTGACGACCACGCCATCTGTGGGTCAGCTCCCGAAACCCCCTCCAAATGGACGACGACACCTGGTGAGGACGAAGTGTACTGGCCACAAGGGCCAGTTTCCAGTCCTGTTCAGCTCACAACACAGCTGCTGCTGACCTCTGGTGAGGTGGTGCTCAGACGACAACGCCATCTATGGAGTGGATACGTCGGGCGTTTGTGTCTGAACCTGTAAGTGAGGTGCTTTAGTGTGTCCTTGTTATTGATGACGTGTCTGCTTACAGAGTCGACCTGGGACTGCTGTAAGGGAAGTTGAGTCAGTCTACCCAAGGCAGCCGTCCCCATACCTTGTGCTTTGCTGCAGCAGCTGTGAGTCGCCTCCCGGATGAACACTGTGGTGTTACCCTGCCTGTGAAGCGGCAGTTGAGGATTGTCATACCCGGGACCGACTGCTGGAGACGATTGACCACTGGGGTATTGTAGACAGGAGAGTGATCTGTGGTATCACACGAGGCTCCTGACTAGGGCGCTACCCTAGTATCGCTCGTGGAGTGGCCTGACCAGCGTTGCTGATCCGGAACCTGCCAGCAGTTTGCTGGACTTGTGGTTGACGGCCTCCACGGCGGTGCCCCCAGTGGAACTGTGTTTTGGCTGGCCTGTGGCCGGGGTAGACTCAGCTTTTGAAGGATTCGTCGTGAGGCCACGAGAGCACCGAGAACTTGGCATCGAAAGGATCCAGAGTCTTCAGAGGAAGACGACAGTGTAAATAAGTGTTAATACCCCTCCCCCTGTGTAACCTTTTATATATTATTTATTGGTGGCGGTTATTATATTATATTAAGTTTTTGCCTTTCTTTCCCTTCCCCTTTTATTTTACTTGCGTTACTGATCACATCCCTTGAAAGCCACTACTGGCTTGGGGCCGGATACCCTTCCTCTAACAACATCAGAGTAAGAACCCAGTTGCGACCCGAGAGGGCCGTAACAGGAGAGAACGAAATACTTAAGGCTGATCTATTAGCCTCCACTGGCAAAATCTGGGTTCAGCACAAGAATATCTTCCAATATTCCTGAGTGTATGAAGTAATTGCAGAGCTCAAAGTACCTCACACCATTTGGTCTGAAGTCACTGATAACAGGGCAATCACAGATATAGTGTTGGAGAGTATGTTCTAACAAGAAGGACTGAAAACAGATATTTTGTCCACAAAGAGGGTTATAAATCCATGGAACCGCCTACTCGCTGAAGTCGTAAATGCCAAATTCCAGCTAAAAATATCATTAAGACAATTGGTGGGCCCTTTAACAAGCCGACGGCTTTCTGTCCCCGTCGAGGCCACTAGATAGTTTGTGGCCCTTGGGTAAATTCAGTAAATATATACAATAATTGTCAGCGCATCTTCCGAGCAACAAGGACAGCTACACAGTATCTCTTAGAATTACGTTGGTAAACAACAAATGTAACATATTTGTTTACTACAATGTCGGTGCTGGCTGTAGAAGTTGAAAAAACATTGTTTTACTTTGAAATATACTAATTTTATAAGAAAATTCGACGTAAATAGGAGGCAGTAGAGATAAGCCAGCGCTAAATAATTTTTTTTTTTTTTTTTTTTTTTTTTTTTTTTTTTTTTTTTTTTTTTTTTTTTTTTTTTTTTTTTTTTTTTTTTTAGATATATACAAGAGTTGTTACATTCTTGTACAGCCACTAGTACGCGTAGCGTTTCGGGCAAGTCCTTAATCCTATGGTCCCTGGAATACGATCCCCTGCCGCGAAGAATCGTTTTTTCATCCAAGTACACATTTTACTGTTGCGTTAAACAGAGGCTACAGTTAAGGAATTGCGCCCATTAAATCCTCCCCGGCCAGGATACGAACCCATGACATAGCGCTCGCGGAACGCCAGGCGAGTGTCTTACCACTACACCACGGAGACTGCTAAATATAATAATAAAAATATTAATATATTTAGGAACAGTATATACATAGTTGCAGCATTACAGTACATACATTCTGTTAGATTTCTTCTTCTTGTTGATAATAGGTGCAGTTTGCATGAAGGGTTTGTCCTCCCGATGACTGCACCAGTACAGATGTTGGTGGACGCGTTTATGTTGAAGATGATCGGAGCTACCAAGGTGTTTGTTGCGTTGTGCTGTATATAGAGGAACGGTGATTAAAACAGAGGTGTGTGTTGTAGGGAGACTTTCTGCACCGTAGGGCGGTGTGTTGTGTTTATGGCGTCAGCTGATCCATGGTGCTGCGACGAGGCAGTTGTTTTCTGTGTTTAGCTGTTGCTGGCGCCAGGTATAAATGTGGCACGGGTCAGATGTGACCCAATTTGTTGGTCGACTGCAGATATTTAGCCAGTGCTTTGACTATTTGGTATTTTTCTTGTAACGAGTGGTCGCCGCCTCCTAATATATGCTCGATGGTGAAGGGTTTCAAGTGCGATAAGTACTTGTTTGAAATTTACTCTGGCACTATGATGTCGGAAGCAGTGCAGGAAATAGTGTTCGACTGTTTCAGGCATCTGACAGTGAGTACAGAGTTCATTGATGTCTGTTCTGTACTTAGAGCTGTGTGCTGCTAGTTTGGTGTGTCCCAGCCTAAATCTGGTCATCGTTACATCAATTTCTCTGCTTTTATATCGGACATGTTTCCAAGTTTCCCATTTCTTTTTAATGGACCCATAGTGCAAAGGTGAGCATAACGTTTTTCAGTTTGTTGCAAAATCCTGGGAGATGGTATCTTTGAAGGCTCCTTTACGTGCAACATGGGGAATTGGATGACGGGTGAGGTGAGGCGTGTTGTGCATCGCTTTGGCTAGTTGGTCTACAAGCTCATTATGGAGAATACCACAATGTGCTGGGACCCATTGGATAGAGGTGTCATAACCGTTCAATTCATGTTTGTGAAGAAGTTGAAGGCATTAATGATAGAGGTAGTACATACAATACTTAAAGCCACTAGTACGCATAGCGTTTCGGGCAAGGAGAGGTGGGGAAAAATACTTAAACTAAAACTTAATTAGTAATTGAGCTTAAAGTATAAATTGTGTTGAATGAAAAAAAATAATAAAAGATAAAAAAAAGGGGGAACGTGGTAGAAAATAGCCAATATACAAGTTGGTCAACAAACAGCGTTTTTTTTTTTTTAAATATTAAGACATGGGTTGACATTTAGAGGTAAGGTAGATTACATGGAGTTAATTAGGTAGTACTTAGTTTTCATCTTAAACTTTTTGTGAGAGGTACAATCTTTGACATAATTGGGAAGGTCATTCCACATTCTGGGTTTCTTGATTTGTAGAGCATTTCTAGTTTGATTAAGTCGTACTCTTGGAATATCAAATAGGTATTTGTTTCTGGTGTTGTGCCCATGGGTTCTGTTACAACCTTCTAGGAAGCGTTGAAGGTCAGGATTGACATTACAGTTCAGAGTTTTAAATATACAGAGTACACAAGAGAGGATGTGCAGTGCCTTAATATCTAACATATTCAGAGATTTGAGTAAGGGTACCGAGTGCTGTCTGGGGCCAGAGTTAGATATTGTTCTAATAGCAGCTTTGTGTTGGGTAATTAGAGGACGTAAATGATTTTGGGTAGTAGAACCCCAAGCACAAATACCATAGTTGAGATAAGGATAGATGAGAGAGTAATAGAGCATCACCAGGGCAGGGCGAGGAACATAATATCTGATCTTAGAAAGAATGCCAACAGTTTTAGAAACTTTTTTGCTATATTTAGAATGTGTCCCTGGAAATTCAGCTTGTTATCGATGAGGACACCAAGGAATTTACCATCAACTTTACTACTGATTTATTTATTGTTTATTCTTAAATTAATTAAACATCGAAAAGACTTACTACATCTTATTCGGAAGCAAATCATCAAATGCAATTCAGCTACAGATAGACAACATTAACATCAGTAATAAAAATGATGGCAAGTTTCTTGGCCTATTCCTAGACAAGAGACTCAACTTCAGCGCCCACATTCAACACATAACTAAGAAAGTCTCTAAGACAGTTGGTATACTCTCCAAAATCAGATATTATGTTTCTAACTCTGCTCTCCTCTCACTGTATTATGCACTAATCTACCCCTATGTTAATTATGGTATCTGTGCATGGGGGGTCTACCACTGCAAACCACCTTAAGCCCATCATCACACAGCAAAAATCTGCTATCAGAATAACAACTAACTCTGCTTTCAGACAACACTCAACTCCCTTGTTTAAATCCCTAAACTTGCTAAATATTAACTCCCTCCACACATTCTCTTGTGTCAACTACATTTACAAAACCGTGTTCTTAAATGCAAACCATGCTCTGAAACTCTCCCTGGACAGATGTAATAGGACCCATTATCACCACACCAGAAATAAATATATCTTTGATATCCCCAGGGTCAAACTTAATCTGTGTAAACACTCTATGCAAATTAAGGGACCTAGTCTATGGAACTCACTCCCAAGTGAACTGAAAAACTGTAAAACTTTTGCCTTATTTAAAAGCAAAACCAAAAAGTACCTAATTTCATCTTCTTAGTTTCCTACACTGAGCTTTAAATTTGCTCTGTACCTAGTGTTACCCAATCTCCTAATTTTTATGTATTTAACCCAAACAACCTTATCATTGTGTTCATTGCTGTCTTCTTTTATGTGCTAGCCATATGCTGCATTGTGCCTACCAATTTTTGTTAACTACCATTTAAGCTGTCTTTGCATTCAATCGTACCTATCTATGTGCTTTAATATACTGTACCTACAATTTTCTCTCATCTTTTTTTTTTCTTGCCATGTAACTGTTATCATTTTTTTTATAAATTTTGCAAGTATTTACCTACTTAAAATTTTCTTAGATGAAGGAGCTGCCCGAAACGCTGTGCGTACTGGTGGCTTTACAAGATTGTAATTACCATATTATGTATCCTCACATTCCCAATGTACTTTCTTGTATATGCATAAATAAATAAATAAATAAATAAATAAATAAATAAATAAATAAATAAATAAATAAATAAATAAATAAATAAATTTCATTTGAGGATTTATTACCAAACAAAATATAGAAAGTTTTGTCAATGTTAAGGGTGAGTTTGTTAGCAGTTAGCCAAAGATGGACTTTATTTAGCTCAGTATTCACAGTGACATTTAGAGGAAGAGGGTCAGGACTGGAGAAGATGAAAGTTGTGTCATCAGCAAATAAGATTGGTTTGAGGTATAGAGAGAGGCATTTGGAAGGTGATTAAAGTAGATGAGAAAGAGGAGAGGGCCAAGTATGCTGCCCTGCGGAACACCGATGTTTATCGGTAGTGTCGGAGAAATGGAATTATTTACAGAAACATACTGTAGCCTGTCAGTAAGGTAGGACTGAAGGTACTGCAGGGAGTGACCTCTGACTCCATAATGATGTAATTTAAGAAGAAGGTTTTGGTGATTGACAGTGTCAAAAGCCTTACGTAGGTCCACAAATATCCCAACAAGGAACTCATTTTTATCAAGAGCTGCATGTATCAAGTTAATCATACTATTAAGTGCATCGTTAGTGCTTTTTTTGGGTCTGAAGCCATATTGACAAGAGCTTAGTATATTGTGTTTGGCTAGATAAGAGTAAAGCTGCTTGTAGATTAGTTTTTCAAATATTTTTGACAAGTTTGGCAGAATTGATATAGGTCTGAAGTTGTTGACATCAGTGAGATCACCACATTTATGGACTGGGGTTACTCTCGCTTTTTTTTTTAGAATATCTGGAAAAGTTTGGAGTTCAAGTGACTTGTTGTAGAACAATGCAATGGCAGGGGCTAAAGATCTGGAGGCTTTTTTTGTAGATTAGAGTTGGTATCTCCGCAAGGGCACTAGACTTGGTCTTAAGGGAAAGGATTACCTCATTTACATCAGTGGAATTAGCGGGCGTTAGGTAGAGACTGTGAGTAGTTACCTGTAAGACAGTCCTGAATATTATTACTGGAAGATGGAATATCATTAGCAAGGGATGACCCAATGGATGAGAAGAACCTATTGAATTCAGTAGCTGTATCAATGGCTGAAAGCAGACCATCGTTATTGGACAGGAGTATTGGTTTGTTATTTAAAACAAAATTTGATCCCAATATTTGTTAAATTGTGCTCCATGTTTTCTTGATGTTGCCCTATGTTTGAGTAAATTTATCTTCATAGTATTTAATTTTGGCTCTTCTAATTATTTTAGATAGTAATGATGAGTAATTCTTTGAAAGTTCTTTGGAGACGATTCCTAACCAATACTTCTTCTCAAGTTCATGTTTTTTATTAATAGATTTACGTATCCCCTTTGAAGGCCAAGGATTGTTTAGCCTTTTAGTTGTGACTTGTTTCGTTAGCATAGGACAGTGGGTGTTATAAAGGCTGAGAGTATTTTGAAGAAATGATTGCACTGCTAGGTTGATGTCCCCTATGGTACCTAATTCGGACTCCCAGTTGACATTAGCAACCGCAGCTATAAAATTGCCTATAGAAGTTTCATTGTGCAGCCTAAAGCTTATCTTCCTTGTATCTAGAGGTGGATTGTGAATGTTGGTTAGGAGAAATGTGGGGTAATGGTCTGTAGTACTATCAGTGATTATCCCTGAAGTAAGCGGAGAGGTTATGTTGGTCCAGATGTGATCAAGAGCTGTGGCAGTACTATCCGTGATTCTAGTAGGTCTAGTGAATAAGGGTATGAGGAAGCAGGAATTCATACAGTTGAGGAAACTAGCAGCAGGGGGGTTATCAGGCTCGCAAAGGTCAATGTTAAAGTCCCCAGAAATAATTAAGTGGTTTTTGTTCAGTCTGTTCTCTAGTATTAGATTTCTAAGGTTAGAGTTAAATTCTGTCACATCAGTGTTAGGAATTCTGTAGACTGCTCCCACAGTCCGGACAGCCTCGCTACCCTTGAATCTGTAACAGGCAAATATATACTCTCCACATACTCTCTTGCCGTATGTTTTGTTTGCTGCTAGAGAGGGGTTACAAAGTTCACTGGATTGTTCTCCTTTTGAGTTAGTCTTTGGCCATAAAGTTCGTGGACCCTTGCAAATGTTACAGGAGACTCTGTTAGGGAACATAACGTTAACCGAAGGTTCGGCTTTCTTTGCGCAACACCACCAGAGACTCAAGGACTGCAAGGCGGCGGCACTAAAGTATCTTGGGAAGGCCCAAGAAAAGATGAAAGAACGAAACGATGCTAAGGCTAAGTTGCGGGTATTTCAGCCTGGCGACCCTGTCCTGGTATTAAAGCCTCGACTAGGGAACATTATGTCCCACAAGTACGAAGGCCCCTACATTGTGACAGAAAAGACTGGTCAGAGTGCCTCACGTACAAAGTGAGGCACTCTGACAAGCATAACCAGGTAATGCTCGTACACTTGAATCGGCTGAAGAAGTTCCAGGGCCCCAGGCCCATTGCACTAACCAATGTTTCCATTTCCAGTGAGGGAGGGGATGATTGTTCCAACTAATCTCATTCTCAATAATTCTAGTTCTGTGAATGCTGTGGAGGAGGGACTGTCCCATTTGCAGATGGCCCAACGTGAAGAGGTGCAGGCGTTGCTTGACGAATTCTCCAGTCTGTTCGGGGAGGTTCCGACCCAGACTGAGGATATTTACCATGATGTCAAGTTGACGGACTACACCCCCCTTTGCCTTCAACCCTACCGGATGAGTCCGGAAAAGAAGGCCATCGTACGGAAAGAGGTCGAATTCCTGCTCCAGCACGGCCTCATCCGGCCAAGCCAGGGCTCTTGGTGCTCGCCCTGCCTTTTGGTCCCCAAACCAGACTGCTCCTGGCGATTGTGTACCGACTATCGGCAGCTCAACAAGGTGACCATTGTGGATGCCTACCCGCTGCCCCTCCTCGAGAACTGCATCGACGAGCTGGGAAACGCCAAGTACGTCTCGAAATTCGACCTCTCGAGGGGGTATTATCAAATTCCACTCACTGAACGTGCTTAACATCTAACTGCGTTCGTGACACCCAAGGGTGTTTTTGAGTATCAAGTGTTACCGTTCGGATTGGGTAATGCCCCTGCCATGTTCCAGAGGCTAATGAACTCTTTGCTCGCTAATGTGCCAAATTGTCGGGCGTATTTAGATGATATTGTGCTCTTTGATAGTAATTGGGCTGACCACATAGCTAGTTTACACCAGTTGCTCACAGTTTTGAAAAATGCAAATCTGACCTTAAATGCAAAAAAGTGTCATTTTGGCCAAGGCACAGTGACGTACCTCGGTTATGAAGTGGGCCAAGGAAAAGTGTTTCCTCGGCATGATAAAATCAGTGCCATTCTGGATTATCCCGTGCTTCAGTCTAAAAAGGACATTCAACATTTTATTGGTATGTGTGCGTACTATCGACGCTTTTGTCAGAACTTTTCCAGTGTTGCCACTCCTCTCACAGACTTGTTGCGGAAGACCGTTAAATTTAAGTGGTCATCAGACTGTGCAGAGGCATTTAAAAAATTTAAATTGATCTTAGCTTCCGCCCCAGTGCTCGCTAGTCCAAGGTTCGACCGACCATTTAAAATTCATGTTGATGCGTCTGACTCGGGTGCTGGTGCAGTGTTGTTGCAAACTGGGGATGATCAAGTGGAACACCCAGTATAATATTACTCTGTGAAATTTGACAAGGCGCAACGCAATTATTCAGTGGTAGAAAAAGAGGCGTTGGCGCTAGTGTTAACATGTAAAAAGTTCGAAGTTTACCTCACAGGTAATATAGTGGAAGTGTACACGGACCATAACCCACTAGTCTTCATGAATCAAATGAAGGGGAAGAATAAACGCATTCTCAGGTGGGCATTGTACCTACAGGACTTCAATCTTTCCATTATCCACCTTCCGGGCCGGCTCAACGTGATAGCCGACGCTCTGTCCCGGTTGCCTGAGTAACATTCATCTGGGCCACAGGAAGCTATTTACCAACTATCATGATTTAGTTATATATTTTTTTGTAGGTTCTCCTGTGACATTAAATATTCCGTGTCCAATTTATTTACTTCCCTGTTTTTTTTTGTGTGTATCTGTTTTTTTCTTTCAGAGAGTTCCTTTGTACTTTTCTTGCAGAGAAATTGTTGTTTTTGATTGATTTTCTTTTATGTCATAGATTTTCCTTTTTATTCTCTGTATACTCTTACAAAAAAATATGACTACTATTCTAGAAGTCACATTTTTTTTCTCTGAAGGGGGGAGGAGTGTTACGACCCTGGGTTCCTCATTGGAAACCAGAGGTCAAATTGAGCTAAATAAACTACTTTATAGTAGTAGGACGCATGGTGAGGTGCCTGTGTTTGTATCTTCCCTGCCAGACGTAAGACGATTCTTGTTTCTCAAAGAGCATTTAAAGACTGTGCTTGGGGTTGATTATTAAGTAATAAAATAGGCATCAACTATGTTTACAAATGATTAGAAAGTATTAAAGTAGATCTGAGTAAACTTGGATATAGGGCTGCTGTACGATTAGTTGAGTAGTCTGCCGGCAGTGAGTGAGCTCAGGAAGGAGACTGGAGATGGTCGCGCTTCTCTGTGCTGGCGCTGTGGTGGAAAGAACCTCCTCTCCTTCTTCCTACTACTCTATCTTACCTATTTCTGTGTCTAGTTTACTAAGTTAAGTAATTGTGTGTATATTTGTGCCTACTCTGGGATTGTAAGATTGGTGTAGACCTGGGGTAGTATTTGCCAGTGTTTTGGGTACCCCCTTAGTGTTGTGTTGTGTTAGGGTTATTTTAGTGTGGGTTGGTGGTGTTGTCATTGTTGATCCTTCTTTCTGGACAACCCAACCCACAACTCAGTAGAGTGCTTATACTTCATTAGGAGATCACACTAGGCGCTTCTGGCTCTTTGAGAGGGGCTAAACGTCACACGTTTAGGGGATGCGGCTCCAACACTTAGCCTCGTTGTCACGTGCACACACCCACTCGAGCCGCTGTGACTCCCCACTCTCTCCTTATGTGATATGATCTCCTCAATCCCCTTTAACTTACTAGTTTTCCATCCTACCCTGTCCACAGCGGTGTTTCTTGGTTCTTTTTCTCTCTCTCTCTCCTTCTGTACTATTTCATGGGAAGCCTCACCAGGACAAGGTCAAACACCAGCAAATTTGAATACATTTACTGGACAGAGCACATACACAATACATACACACATACAATAATAATGAATCCCACACTCTACTATTTCAGTCAGGTTGCACTCCAACACCATCAGAACTCTATCATCAGCTTATCAAGTGGTATCCTATCTTCTGATTCACCACCTGATACTATCAACCTCCTCAAGTAGATCAAGTCTTATAATACAGTGTTGCCCTATCAGCAAGAGATATATATATATATATATATATATATATATATATATATATATATATATATATATATATATATATATATATATATATATATATATATATATATATATATATATATATATATATATGCCCAGCTGAAAGAGAGCCCCGTTACCTAACGCCCCGTAACTCTGATGCTCTTATTGGTCGCCCGGATGGTATCACAGTGAACCCCTGGAAGAATGGCAAGCAGTTGGTATGGGACTACACGTGCGTATCAACCCTGGCTAACACCTACATTAACCTCAGTGTTGCACAACCAGGTGGCGCTGCCACCCACAGGGAAGCAGCCAAATCCCGTAAGTATAGAGAACTGGATCACCACTACAATTTTGTCCCCATTGCTTCTGAGACACTCGGCGCCTGGGGTAAAAGTACTACCAGATTTTTGAAGGAACTGGGTTCTAGGCTCATTGAAACGACAAGGGACCCAAGAGCTGCAAGCTTTCTTTCCCAGCGCCTCAGTGTGGCGATACAGAGGGGAAATGCGCACTGCATCCAGGGTTCCTGCCCGCCATCTGAGGAGCTGGAGGAACTCGACAACCTATGATAACCATCTTTGTAACCCATATGTAACTCCTTTTTTGTAACAAAGTTCAAATAAAGTAAATATATATGTGTACATACAAAAGAATGGGGGTGGTAGGAGAGGATAATATTAGTGTTCAGTGAGAAACCACAAGGTCTCCTCTGAATACTTTTTATTTTCTTCTCCGATTCTATGGGTCCCCACATTGGCACCAGAGGTGGTACCCTCACAAACTTTATATATATATATATATATATATATATATATATATATATATATATATATATATATATATATATATATATATATATATATATATATATATATATATATATATATATATATATATATATATATATATATATATGTCGTACCTAGTAGCTAGAACGCACTTATCTGCCTACTATGCAAGGCCCGATTTGCCTAATAAGCCAAGTTTTCTTGAATTAATTGTTTTTCGACTACCTAACCTACCTAACCTAACCTAACTTTTTCGGCTACCATACCTAACCTAACCTATAAAGATAGGTTAGGTTAGGTTAGGTAGGGTTGGTTAGGTTCGGTCATATATCTACATTAATTTTAACTCCGTTAAAAAATATTGACCTCATGCATAATGAAATGGGTAACTTTATCATTTCATAAGAAAAAAATTAGAAAAAAATGTATTAATTCTGGAAAACTTGGCTTATTAGGCAAATCGGGCCTTGCATAGTAGGCCAAAAAGTGAGTTCTGGCTACTAGGTACGACATATATATATATATATATATATATATGTCGTACCTAGTAGCCAGAACTCACTTTTTGGCCTACTATTCAAGGCCTGATTTGCCTAATAAGCCAAGTTTTCCTGAATTAATATATTTTTTCTAATGCCTTTTTCTTATGAAATGATAAAGCTACCTTTAATATTAGTATATTTTGGTAGCAGTCTTTCCTGTAGACATTCATTATGTATGAGGTCAATCTTTTTTTTTCCAAAATTCATTTTTATTTCTATTGACACGGGCGCGTTTCGAGTTAACGTAATTTTATAACGTAGAAGGGTGATATTGACCGAACTGTCTAACCACGCGCCCGTGTCCTACTAGAAATAAAAATGAATTTTGGAGAAGTGATTTTTGATTTACCTCCAACAGTGAAGCGTAATGTACTGAGAAAACGTGTTAGAATTATTAATCTTATCATATTTAATAATATATAGGTTAGACTGTTTAATATTAGGTAGCCTTCACGATAAAATAGTTAGGATCTGATTCGTGATCAGATATCGAGTGAAATGGCCCGGAAAGTAGGTTAGGTAGTCGAGACACAAAAAACTACCAAAGATATTAATTCATGAAAACTTGGCTTATTAGGCAAATCGGGCCTTGAAATAGTAGGCCGAAGGAAAAGTGAGTTCTGTAAACGCCAAGAAATCCGGCTACTATTGGGGTACCTGGATATGCGTATGGAAATGTCAAGACGCACAATATATATTAGCCAGATACCCACACCCACGTACAGACTGGCAAAGCGACTCAACGGCCTGCTGACTCCTTATGTTCCTTGCGCCTTCAGCCTGAAGTCTCCAAAGGAATTTGTGGACTTACTGCGGGGCACACGGGCCACAGGGATAAGAGCCTCGTTGGACGTAGAATCGCTGTTTACCAACGTACCTGTGGACGAGACAATCGGAATGATAGCCGACAGAGTGTATCGTGATCCAGCCTGTACTCCTCTTGACATGCCAGAAAGTATTCTGAGGAAACTACTCCAAGCTTGTACTAAAGAGGCACCCTTCTTGAGCCCGGATGGGCACATGTATAAGCAAGTAGATGGGGTCGCCATGGGTTCTCCCCTAGGTGTCCTGTTTGCAAACTTCTACATGGGTACCATCGAGCAAAAAGTCTTAGTCGACATGAACTTGAAACCGGCCATATACTGCAGGTATGTTGACGACATTTTTACACAGGTACCTGATGTCAGACATCTGCAGAAGCTGAAGGAGGCATTTGAGCAGAGTTCCGTGCTGCGTTTCACTTACAAGACGGAAAAGGATGGGAAGCTGCCTTTTCTAGATGTAACAGTCATGGAAAAGGGCGGAGGTTTCCACACTGCAGTCTACACTAAGGAAACAAACATAGGAATGTGCCTAAATGCCAACAGCGACTGCCCTGACAGGTACAAGAGGAGTGTTGTTAACGCATACGTCGACCGTGCTCTCAGCCACAGCTCAGAATGGAAGCAAGTCGACGAAGAACTCTGTAGGGTAAGGCAGGTCCTAGTCAATAACGGCTTCTCCAATGGTTACCCACCTCAAGACTCCGCTCCAATATAGAAGCATCAAGAAATATGGACCAATAGGCTTTCTACAAACACTTCTATTCAATACCCATTGTTTCTGTTCTGTCTTGTGTTGATACTTTTAATACCCTATTAATATCCCCTCCTGTTCTGTCTTGTGTTAATGCCACATCACCCTTCCCACCTCACTCAAATGTAGATATAAAATCAGAGATACGTTCTAATCAGTTGTGTATTTGTGAAGTCTTTGAAAATGTAATAAGTTTTACGAAACGCTCCCGTGTCGCGTCAGACTAGAAATAAAAATGAATTTTGGAGAAGTGATTTTTGATTTACCTCCAACAGTGAAGCGTAATGTACGAAAGATTGAGAAAATTCGTGTTAGAATTATTAATCTTACTTTTTCGGTCATATTTAATAATATATGTCTACAGGAAAGACTGCTACCAAAATATACTAATATATATATATATATATATATATATATATATATATATATATATATATATATATATATATATATATATATATATATATATATATATATTAAATATGACCGAAAATGTAAGACTAATAATTCTAACACGAATTTTCTCGATCTTTCTTATGTTTCTTTTCACTGTTGATGGTAATTGAAAAATCAATTCTCCAAAATTCATTTTTATTTCTAGTCTGACGCGACACTTGAGCGCGTTTCGTAAAACTTATTACATTTTCAAAGACTTTAATTTACGCACACACACAACTATAACTGAAGAGACAACTAACACAACACCTATACCCCCTATTAGACTATTTTACAGGAACGTCTTTTCCACAGCTCATAAAACGGAGGAAAGGGTCCTGAAAGATATTGTTAATAGAAACGTTATCCCTACAGACAAAAATCAGAAGATACAACTGACGATTTACTATAAAACCAAGAAAACGGCCAGCCTACTCATGAGAAACTCTCCAGACACAAAGCAGAACGCTTTAAAAGAGACCAACGTCGTCTATGCCTTCAAATGCCCTCTTGGGGACTGTAAGCCTCAAAAAACTCAGTATATAGGCAAGACAACAACACCTCTTTCCAGGCGTTTAACGATGCATAAGCAACAGGGCTCTATTAAGGAACATATAATCTCTTCCCACAACCAAACCATCACCAGAGAAATCTTAGCAAACAACACAGAAATCATCGATAGATACAGCGATAGCAGGCGGCTTGACATCTGCAAGGCACTACACATCAAGAAGTCAACACCAACACTCAACAGCCAATTAATGCACTACTATATTCTACCCACTTCAAGACTCTGCTCCAATATAGAAGCATCAAGAAATATGGGCTAATAGGACCTCTGCAATTACTTTCATTCTTACCTTCAATACCCCATTGTTTCGTGTTCTGTCTTGTGTTGAAAGTTTGTTTTCACCTCATCCAAAACTGTTGTAACATATCACCTCACCCAAATGTAGGTATAAAAAAAAAATCGAAGATGTTTAAGCTCTATTCAGTTATAGTTGTGTGTGTGTGTAAACTAAAGTCTTTGAAAATGTAATAAGTTTTACGAAACGCGCTCAAGTGTCGCATCAGACTAGAAATAAAAATGAATTTTGGAGAATTGATTTTTCAATTACCATCAACAGTGAAAAGAAACATAAGAAAGATCAAGAAAATTCGTGTTAGAATTATTAATCTTACTTTTTCGGTCATATTTAATAATATATGTCTACAGGAAAGACTGCTACCAATATATATATATATATATATATATATATATATATATATATATATATATATATATATATATATATATATATATATATATATATATATATATATATAACATGTACAAAGAAAATCAGCATATGAATGCAATAACATATATATATCAGTATAAATGTTCCTTGATACCCAACAATGATCAATCGATCACCCTATCAGTCCTAGATCACGTACATCTGTAGGTAATCCACCCTACTTCTGTAACTCTATGCTTCAGTATAAGCACTCCTTGGCACGAAATTGGCAAACAATCACTCGCCTTTCACTGCGTCTTGCACGCTAATGACAACCAAACATTCTATCACCTCCCTACAAGTAATCATTTAGAACTTCCCTTCCACCTCTGGAAGTTCACTACCCTGATCTCTTTAGGTTCTTCCAGATTTAACTACCAGGATCCTCTGCAGCTCCTTCAGGCTGCTACCATGAAGTTTTCCTTGAGCAATTACGGTGCTCCACCACTTCTACTAGGGTCCTCCACAGCTCTCCTGGTTGCTACACCATGAAGTTCCCTCGAGCAAATATGGTGCTTCACCACCTCTACAGAAGCACGTGACACTCCTCTTCACTGCTTCTCCTCACAGCTCGAGGTCCTCTCCTCCACTACCTTGGAGTCTCATCAGCTACTCCCTCTGTGCTGGCTTCGAAGTTCTCAGCAACTTCTTCCCCAAAGACAAACCTGCAAACCATTGACACTCCAATAAAAATGTTTCCCCCTTAAACACATAAACAAAATAACCGAACAATATGTTTGTCTCCAACATCTATCTGCTCTCTACATACGGTGAGAGTGGACTCCCCCGTTTTGGGCTGGTCCATACTCCACCTCGTCCGGCGGGCCTCACTCACTCTGGGAGGGCCCTCCGCGGGAGCTCTCAGTCACCTGCCAGCGCTCAGAGGGGACGGATGTCACTCCGTGTTCCTCCCTCTCCACTCTCTTATTTTAGGCCTTCTGCCTTATCAAAACATGTCTAACTTATCAATAAACATTGCTACTGTCGTTGGGCACACGACCAACTACAAGCAATCACTATGAACTGGCTTAAATCGTGCTTACCACAGATTGACTGGTCGAGGGCGCTCCTCCCTCTCACAGAGCCTGGTCAGGGCACTCCAACGGCCCACGATAATGTCTCTGGGCGGCTTAATAAACACTCCTCGCCGTCCAGGACTTGAGACCACAACGTTCCCAGCTCAGTTCCACAGCTGGCACGTCTGCACACTTCTCTTCTCTTGGAGATATATCACTAGGGGTTCCTTTCTGACGGGAGCTCGAATGGAGCGTGGCTTCCCCCTGCGATGTTTGGCGCTCAAGTGAGGTCAAAGCTCTCCAGAAGCGAGCCTCACGCCTCCAGCAAATTATCCACATCTCCTAACCAGTCATTTATCTGTTTTCTTATTCACTGCTCCTAATCTTAAACTCCGTGTAAAATTTACCCAATTATTTTTACATATGAATCTTCATGTCTGTATTTCCGACCTCCTAGTCAGGTCAGGCTTGATAGAATAATTCTCAATGGGGAGACTCGTTTTTCGGCTACCTGGGATCATAACAGGGTACCACGTGGTCTCACTTCCCTAGGCTGCCTCAAGCTTCAGGTTCTTCACTAGTAGTACTTTACCCTAGCTTGTTCTCAGTGTAAACCTTGTATCCTGCTTATGTGGACCAAGGCTTTTAACGTAAGATAGTGTGGTAAAGTAATTATTATCATTGTTATTGGTGTGAATGTATATGGGGGGTTGTTAAGGGGTTAATAAATAAGTAAGTTAGTTAAAGAAGTATCCATTCTTCCTGTGTAGAAGATCTATGATCAACCTCTAGACTGACATTATCTGGTAGCTAATTAATATTCACTGTTGATATTTTTATTTGGGGGCCGGGCCTTACTGATCTCCACTGCTAGAGATACATCTTTATTCTAACTACTGCCCCTACATCCATTTAATACTAGATCCCCCATAGTACAAACCACCATTTGTAACACCTACCCTTCACCAATTTCCTTTCCCTTCATCACCTTCCCTTCGGTTCACCATTTTCCCTACTCTTTACCACCTTCCCTGCCCTTCACCACCTTCCCTACTTTTCAGCACCTTCCTTACCCTTCACCACCTTCCCTCCCATAGGGAGCCGGTTGGCCGAGCAGACAGCACGCGGGACTTGTGATCCTGTGGTCCTGGGTTCGATCCCAGGCGCCGGCGAGAAACAATGGGCAAAGTTTCTTTCACCCTATGCTCCTGTTACCTAACAATAAAATAGGTACCTGGGTGTTAGTAAGCTGTCACGGCTGCTTCCTGGGGGTGGAGGATTGGTCGAGGATCGGGCCGCGGGGACACTAAAAGCCCCGAAATCATCTCAAGATAACCTCAAGATAACCCTTCAGCACCTTCCCTACTTTTCACCACCTTCCCTACCCTTCATCACCTTCCCTACCCTTCATCACCTTCCCTACCCTTCACCTCTTTCGATTACTCTTCATCACATTTTCTACCCCTAACCACCTTCCCTTACTTTTCAATCCTTCCCTACCCTTCACCACCTTCCCTTTCTCTTTTCCACCTTACCTTACCCTTCACAACCTCCCCTACCCTTCACCACCTTCCCTACCTTTCACCACCTTCCCTAACCTTCACCACCATTCCTATTCTTCAAAACCTTCCCTACCTCTCCCCACCTTCCCTCTCCTTAACACCTTCCCTACCCCTCACCATCTGCCCTACCCTTCACCACCTTCCAAACCCTTCAATACCTTCCCTACCCTTTACCACCTTCCCTACCCTTCACCACCTTCCTTACCCTTCACCACCTTCCCTACCCTTCACCACCTTCCCTACCCTTCACCACCTTCCCTACCCTTCACCACCTTCCCTACCCTTCACCACCTTCCTTACCCTTCACCACCTTCCCTACCCTTCACCACCTTCCCTACCCTTCACCACCTTCCCTACCCTTAACCACCTTCCCTACCCTTCACCACCTTCCCTACCCTTCACCACCTTCCCTACCCTTCACCACCTTCCCTACCCTTCACCACCTTCCCTACCCTTCACCACCTTCCCTACCCTACACCACCTTCCCTACCCTTCACCAC
Source organism: Procambarus clarkii (assembly GCF_020424385.1). NCBI lineage: Eukaryota > Metazoa > Arthropoda > Malacostraca > Decapoda > Cambaridae > Procambarus > Procambarus clarkii. Next base: position 25,719 of record NW_025567997.1, read on the forward strand.
CTTCTCTACCCTTAACCACCTTCCCTACCCTTCACCACCTTCCCTACCCTAACCACCTTCCCTACCCTAACCACCTTCCCTACCCTTCACCACCTTCCCTACCCTTCACCACCTTCTCTACCCTTAACCACCTTCCCTACCCTTAACCACCTTCCCTACCCTTCACCACCTTCTCTACCCTTAACCACCTTCCCTACCCTTCACCACCTTCCCTACCCTAACCACCTTCCCTACCCTTCACCACCTTCCCTACCCTTCACCACCTTCCCTACCCTAACCACCTTCCCTACCCTTCACCACCTTCCTTTCCCTTCACCACCTTTTCTACCCATCACCATCTTCCTTACCCTACACAACCGTCCATACCCTTCACCACCTTCCCTTACTTTTCCCTCCTTCCCTACCCTTCACCACTTTCCCTATTCTTCACCACCTTCCCTAACCTTCACCACAATTCCTATTCTTCAAAACATTCCCTACCTCTCCCCATGTTCCCTATCCTTAACACCTTCCCTTCATTTCAGCACCTTCCACACCCCTCACCACCTTCCCTACCTCTCATCACCTTCCCTACCCTTCACCACCTTACCTACCTATCACTACCTTCCTTACCTTTCACCACCTTCCCTACCCTTCAACCCCTGACGTACCCTTCACTACTTCCCTACCATTCACTACCTTACCTGTTCTTCACCACCTTTACTACCCTTCACCTCCTTCCCTACCCTTCACCACCTTCCCTAGTTTTCATCCTCTACCCTAAACTTCACCACCTGCCCTACCTCTCACCACCTTCCCTATTCTTCACCACCTTCCCTACCCTTCACTACCATCCCTACCCTTCACCACATTCACTACCCTTCACCACCTTCCCTACCCTTCACCACATTCACTACCCTTCACCACCTTCCCTACCCTTCACCACCTTCCCTACCCTTTCACCACCTGCCCTTCTCTTCACCACCTTCCCTACACTTCACCTCCTTCCCTCTCATTCACTCTGAATTACTCCTAGCATAATGATGACGCCATCACTCCTAGCATAATGACTCCATCACTCCTAGCATAATGATGACTCCATCACTCCTAGCATAATGATGACTCCATCACTCCTAGCATAATGACTCCATCACTCCTAGCATAATGATGACTCCATCACTCCTAGCATAATGACTCCATCACTCCTAGCATAATGACTCCATCACTCCTAGCATAATGACTCCATCACTCCTAGCATAATGACTCCATCACTCCTAGCATAATGACCCCATCACTCCTAGCATAATGACTCCATCACTCCTAGCATAATGACTACATCACTCCTAGCATAATGACTCCATCACTCCTAGCATAATGACTCCATCACTCCTAGCATATTGACCCCATCACTCCTAGCATAATGACTCCATCACGCCTAGCATAATGACTCCATCACTCCTAGCATAATGACTCCATCACTCCTAGCATAATGACTCCATCACTCCTAGCATAATGACTCCATCACTCCTAGCATAATGACTCCATTACTCCTAGCATAATGACTCCATCACTCCTAGCATAATGACTCCATCACTCCTAGCATAATGATGACTCCATCACTCCTAGCATAATGATGACTCCATCACTCCTAACATAATGACTACATCACTCCTAGCATAATGGCTCCATCACTCCTAGCATGCTGATCATGAGTAATCCATTGCTTGCAAGCTTAGGATAAATAAAAGACCGTGGATGGTACACCACCACCTTCTCTCACCTCTGCTCACTAAACATGGTGGATGGTACACCACCACCTTCTCTCACCTCTGCTCACCGTGGATGGTACACCACCACCTTCTCTCACCTCTGCTCACTAAACATGGTGGATGGTACACCGCCACCTTCTCTCACCTCTGCTCACTAAACATGGTGGATGGTACACCGCCACCTTCTCTCACCTCTGCTCACTAAACATGGTGGATGGTACAGCACCACCTTCTCTCACCTCTGCTCACTAAACATGGTGGATGGTACACCACCACCTTCTCTCACCTCTGCTCACTAAACATGGTGGATGGTACAGCACCACCTTCTCTCACCTCTGCTCACTAAACATGGTGGATGGTACACCACCACCTTTTCTCACCTCTGCTCACTAAAACACACTCCCAGTGGTCCCCAGCCCGTCCGCTTGGCCTACCCGTGAATCACCTTCATCTTCACTAAGTTTTCACCATCTGTGATATTCTTCAGACCTCTGTGTGTGTGTCTCCTTAGCTCTCAGTATTCCTGCTTATAGGAGTCCCAAGAGCCTTCCACCCAGGACGAGACAAGAAAAATGGCATCTGGGGTTCAGGAGCGCCAGAAGCGAGTTCTGGAGATGGAGGAGGAGGGCGTCTCTACGTCTGCAGGAGGCAAGAGACTGCGGCGGGAAGTGAGTTTGTCTCAAGGAAAAAAGGCTCGAAAGGGAGCGACTACAGTCCCTGAAGGTTACTCAATGGCAGAGAAACTGTCCCGAGTTCGATCTAAAATGTCGTCATATCGATCACAATCAACCCAGAAAACGGAGGTAAAAATAACATTACATGAAAGACTTCAACATTTTCTTAAACAACAAAATGATAAAACAATAGAAAAATAAAAGAAGAAAAAGGAGAGAAAGGAGAACCAGCGCCGCCTAAAGGACTTGGAGACATTGATCAATAAACATCAAGAGCTTGATGAAGGCGAAGAATCAGAGCGTAACCAATAGCCAGGCACCATGAAGCAAGATTTACTTATGTTCGATCCGTTCTCAGATTATGAGCACGAAAATGGTTCACAAACCACACAGGGTTGAGAACTGGCTGCCTCCCCCTGAATTATTATTATTATTATTGTTATTGTAAACATTTTTGTTTTAAATAAAGTATTTTAGCCTATAATTATAATTGTTGCTTCATTATTCTTTGACTTAAGATCCTGAAAATTTAATATGATAATTTACTGACTTGACATTAAAAAACGATAGTACATTGGTGGTCCAGGATGGATCAATTAAGTTGTTGGTGACTGTGACGAACTTCATCTCCAGTATATGCCCAACCACTTGCACTGGACGGAAGACTGACGGTCTCGCTTCGTCCAAGTGGTTGGGCTCCATTCCTTCCCTCCGTCCCATCCCTAAACCTTATCCTGACCCCTTCCTAGTACTATATAGTCGTAATGACTTGGCGCTTTCCCCTAATAGTTCTCTTCGCCTTCACTCGAGTGTGCAACATTTTGGGCAGTGTGTGTTTATGTAGCAATTTACCCAGAGAGAGAATTGTATAAAAACAAGGAGTGTAGATTTTTGGGAGGCGAATGATACTCATGCTGGGATAAATATTTATTTTTTTATTAGTAAAAGTAAAATTGAGTAATATATTAAAAGCAGATAATAAGTAGATTATATGGCTTGCAATACTTGACATTTTATTGAATTAACGTACTAGATAGTAATGTATAAACCGTAAATGATGCATAACTGTAATAAGCCTTCGTGGGGAACTTGCCTAATTTACAGTATTTAATACAACAGTTATATATATACAACTTGAATATAATAAGAGGTAAAATAAGCCTGATTTGTGCTCCTACATCTTGCCCGAAACGCTGTGCGTATTAGTGGCTTTAGGCATAGTATATACTAGCTCTCTCTTGTAACTACATTCTGCTTGTACTCGTCTTGTATGTCTGTACTTTTCCTACTTTGCAAGGGATGTTTGTGAGTGACACTTGGGCGTAGTTAAGCGCCTCTTCTCTATCTCCTTTCTTGTAGAGTGGCACCACATTTGCCGTCTTCCAGCAGCTGGACAATTAGCCCTTTGTTAGGGATTCATCAGAGATTAGTGCCAGAAGTATGCTGAGGTATGCGCAGCTTCTTTGACCATCCATTGTGATTGTCCTGCCCAATAGCTTTAGTTATGTCGAGTGATGTTAGTTGTATCCTTACTTCCTCTCCTATTACCTCCATATATTTACTAGTCTCTCATGAATCTCTCATGAGGGGTTGCTTCCTCATCTAGCTTAGAGCCAGATAGAGCCACTTATCAGACAATGGAATCAGAGGCGGGGTTGACAGATAGTGCCACCTATCAGACAAAGGAATCAGAGGTGGTGAGACAGATAGAACCATCCATATTAAGTCATCAGAGGTGGGTGTGGCAGCCACCAAAACAGTGTAGATAGGTATCCATTATGTTATGACCATGTTCTTTATACAGCAAAATTATGGTGATATGTATTTGAATATACACAGGGGGTGTTGGATATTTCCAACATCGAATACAACATTGTTGTATTCTCATTACGGGATTAAAAAACATATTTAATATAGTAGTAAGTAAAATTAACAACTCGTAGAATTCTCCTGTACTAATAATTCATCTGTGCATTAGGCTAGAATTCTCACGTCATCTGACGCTAGTATTGCGTCAGATTTCTTTACAGTAAAACACATAGGCTCTTATACAATTTGTGTGAGAATTAAATACGATTCTCCATAATTAAAGCATTCTGTATGACAACTGATTGCAGACGAATTGTTATCTAACTAAAAGCCGAATAGAGCGTTTGAATTATATCGTCTACCTCGCAGTAGTGTTAACGTCATCAATGAATGCTATGGGGAGACATTAATTCCTCTCCCTTGTATCTTTACTATTCTTAAATAGTTAAATAATAATATTTCGTTCCTCTAAATAATAAACCCGTCCAGTCTTTAGAGTTTCAAGCGCGAATGCGAGAAATATTAATGTTCATGCCAATAATTTGTGTAATGAACGTCGACTCGGCGTGGGGGGAGGGACGCGACGCCATGCTCAGTCGGTGACGGTGTCGGGAAGCGGACACGTGCAAAGCCAGAAGGAGGCAAAACCACGCTTACCGTACTCACAAAAGACGCCATTGTCCAGTAAATAGGACACGTGTGTCTATCTACAGATGAAAGCCGCCACTGTGAGGCGTGAACGACCTTGCAGATAATATCTTCAACTAGTGCTGGTGTTAAATAAGGGACCCCTAGACTTGGTTCCTGACGACACGTGAACAGCCAACTTGAAACGCATCAATCCAGGATAGGTTCACCGGAGCCTGGGATGCGAAATTACGGCAATCTTAATACTTACACAGTGCCCACAGCTAAGTACCTTTTATTTGATGCATCATTTACAGGTTTAATAATAGCGGGGTGATTGCGCGTCACGCGGCACGACAACACCTAATAACAGGTGATTAGAAATTTCTCTGTAGATATCAATAATCTTGAATATGTATTGAGTAGTTAAATCAATTGCTACTGGTAGTTATTTATTTTGCAGCTCGAGAGACGAATTCCTCATGCTGTCTTCTCCATGTTAACCGTGTCAGACGTCGGTGTACCAGACTTGGAGATTAAGAGGACTGCCAGGGTTATCTAAAGGAATCTATTACCAGCTAAGGCTTATTTCTTTTATTCATAACATTGCAATTTGATACATTCAGAATGTTTTCAACATAATGTGTGATTTACTGTAATTCATTATTATGCTCATATTCATGTTCTTCTTTGTATGAATAATATTATATTCTACATTAATTATAGGATTAGATTATTATTAATAGAATTAGTGAACGAACCACACTGATTCCTGGACGTACTGACCTCCAGTAATAACCCCCCAATGTAGGTGTTTGAGGTTTGGTTTTAATAATACAGTCCATTAATTATTCTTATGATCATACTTTCTAGTCATATCCATAGTCACTGGTTTTCTCTAGAATTTTATCTAATGATCTGAAATTCTCAGTTTCCCTCTTTACTTTAAAAGCGGGTGGTCCTTCGTAATTTAATTTACTACTTTAATTATTAATTAATCAGAATCAAACCCAAATATCCCACAGGGGGGGGGAGGGGTGCCAGTTGCAACCACCGCCAGCAAAAAGTGGTTCAGTAGGGGCGTCTCTATGGACGGGAGTAAAAAACAGATTTCACACAGTAGGGTGGTCCCCCATACCCCATCCATCACCTGACAGGCTTGACTGTGTCGTAAGAGAGGCCCTCACCCCCTCTCTCATATGGCCTTAAAGGTGCTTATACTCAAGTACTATATATATATATCATTAATAAGAGCTTTATACAGTCTAGGCTCTTATATAAGAGTATTTAAGGAGTATTAAATTATAAATCTCCTCAATGAGGTTAAAAAACATCAAATAATGTATTAATGTTTTTATTAGGCAAAGACCACAAATCTATATAAATAAAAATGTAAATGCTCGTTTGTTCAAAATCGCTAATCTCAGAAAGTTCTTCACCGATTGCTTTGAAATTTTCACACAACGTTCCATTCGCATCCGAACGGGTTTATATATACATATTATATAAATGTCACGTCTGTGGCGAGAAAAAACTTTTTTTTTTAAACTGTATTTTTTCATGTGTTTCTCAGGGAGGGAAATCTTCGAAACCTCTTTACCGATTGCTCTGAAATTTTGACACAACGTTGCATTTGAATAAGTGCGTGTTTTTATATACCTCCTATATGCATGCCACACCCGTGACAGGAAAATCTTGCTTTATTTGAAAAACAGCGCCATCTGTTGGATGTAAGAGCAACACACTCTGAAATCTCCAAAAATTCTTCATTGATTGCTTTGAAATTTTGATACAACGTTCCATTCGAATACACACGTGTTTTTATATACCAACTATATAGATGCCACACCTGTGACATGTAAAAACAGCGCCATCTGTTGCCGTAATAGCAACTCACGCTATACTAAATATGTTACGATTCCATTTCAATGTTTCTGATTGCATTGATAAATTTAATTTTCTTAAATTTTGATTTATTTTCATTTTGATTTAATTTATTTTGTGTGACATTGCATTGAAATTGAGCTGTGTTGTTTATCATACCGTTCATTTCCTGTGTATAGTTTATTTTTGTATTTTTTCATAGTTTTTCATTTCGTTTTTATCTGTTTTTCTTATATTTCAGTGATGGGAACATCAGATCATTTGATGTTCTTAATTTTCTGATGAGATCATCAGATCGTTTGGGAATGCATTGAACAAGGGAGTGGGAAATGTTGGGGAGGACAAGGGGACGGGGAGGGGAGGACAAGGGGACGGGGGAGTGGGGAATTGATGGAAGGAAGAGGGAACGGGTGAGTGAGGAATGGTTGGGAGGATGAGGGGACAGGGCATGGGGAATAGTGGGGAGGACTGGGAGACAGGGGAAGGTTGCTATGGCTCAGCAACGCACATGCGTTGCTGAGCCATAGCAACGCGTCGCCGGGTACAGCTAGTAATGTATAAGAAGTTAATTATTATGATAATCAATATTATGATAGTTAATAATGGCAGTTAATAATGGTAGTTATGGGTCCCTCTCCTCCTCCCCATCCTCATCTGAGTAGAATTCTGATGTCTCTTCATCAATAATGAGTGGGGGAAGATCTTGACTACCACCCTCCTCACTTGGAGGTGGGGGATGTGTTGGGCGGTTGCCTTTGGATTGAGGGTCCTTCCCAACAACAAGGGTGTTCTGAAAGAGATGGAGGAAAAAATATATAATTTATAGTGTTTGTGTGTGTAAAGGTTTTTATAGGATTATATCTTTTATTAGAAAAATATTATATTTTCTCTAAGAACAGCTTCCACATACCTCTCCCCCTGCAGGTGTGGCCTTGTGTCCTCTACAGCAGGCGTCGTCATTAGCCTGCGTAACAGCATCTTGTTTGGGGCAGACCCTCTACGTAGAATTATTACTCTACAAATATGCACAGGTCTCAAGAACTGTACTGAAGAAAAATAAAGAGACAAAATAATGGATATAAAAAACTTTCGCTGTAGAAATAAAATAAAATACAATAAATCTATTACTAGAAAGTGTGGGCAATACTAACCAGGCCCTTCAAGGACTTCAATCTTCCCAGCAGGTGTTTTTGGAGAAACACCTTCCATTTTGTAGGAGGGGTTGGTGGTCTTCTGGAGAGGTTGTGTGTGAGAGAGGTTTTTATAGGGGTAATCCCCCACCCCCTCCCACCTAGAAAGTTATTTAGGTTGCCTAGCTAACAAAAATATTCCCTACACCACCTATAAGAACCAACCCCCACACCTCTACAAAATGTTTTAACACAATGTTGTTTCATAGGAAAATATCGCCTCGCATAAGCAAGGCAATATTGTGGTGGTGGTTTAATTTTAAAGTAACGCTGGAAAATACATTATGTAAGTAATGTACTGTCGAAGGCAAGCCCAGATGGCTTATTCTGTGGACAAACATGATGCAATATAGCCCGCAGGCAAGGCTAAAATCACTCTGGAGTCTGTAGCACATTCCAAACACCTGTTATTTTGTTAGTTTTAATAAATTCTTCAAAATAATTCCCATAACTAACCAGCGACATTGCATAACTATAAAAAAAAAATTACATTTAACTTTATCAACATAAATACCTACCCAATGTCCCATAGTTATTTTACTGTGTGATGGCAAAATATTAGTTATAAGGGCTATTGGTTTCATTGTTGTGATATTTAAATGTTCTATCTCATCTGCCTTATAACATCCTAGGTAAAGCACACGACCCCCTAGATTATTTTTTAAATTAATATTTATATCATAATTCATTATGTTTTTTTTTTTAAGCCCGCACATCACACAGAACAGTTCTGTGCCCGTCGATGGATAGTACTCCAGTCGTTTCCCCAAACAGTAAAACCAGTCTGTTATATGTAACGCCACCGCCAAATTCAAGCTCCATACGCAAGTTGCCAGATTTCTCCACAGGAAGGGAATCCTTCATTTGAATGGTGGTTAAGTCAAAGGCGAATATTGATCTCCCCGTATTAAAAGTGTTATAGCCTAGTAGTGAGTCACGCTCTATCCCTAATGTCTTCAAAGTTTCGTAATAAAGACGTGAATAGTGATTGTCGAAGTCACCACCAATTCGGTAAAATGCATTATTGTTCAAGTACATGGCGATACTTTTCAGCTTTGTATTTTCAAAATATAATCCATTACCTTGGTGAAGACCTGCATAATAATTCATTGGAACAATTACCATATATATCTTGTGAGGAATTAGTTGGGCCCAAGGCTGGTCAATTAAGAGACTAGCTTGATTCCCTTCTAGGACATAGGTTTTGGAAATGGTTCTATTGAAAGTATAGCTTATAGGGTTAGGGAATGCTAACAGTGAGCTCTTTAAGGCCAGGTAAGCACTTGGGTAGGGGAACACCGGCGTGACCAATAATTTAGCATAATCCATATGCATGCGATACTTAGAGCCATCGGTCACGCTTGTATTTAGCACCCAAGAGTGAGGAAAGAGCTCCAACCTTAGACGTACATCTATATTGACCAATACGTATTGATCTAGAGTTATTATATCCAATACTAGGGGGTAAAAACATTGACAAACCTTTACATTTTAAATCGGAAATAAATTTTGTATCCTTGATGCTTGCTCCAGTAAAATAAGTATTAGTGAATTCATTAGTGATTCATCTTCATCATTCCAGTCCCTACGAAAGGCTTCAATTCTCCCCAAGGAAGACATTTTTGATCGAGGCATGGAGGTAATTAATTTAATAAATGACCAATAATTAAAATTAGAATTTGTTTCAACTACCTGCTCTCCTAAGAAAACCTGAACACCTTTAAACATGGTATTTGACAACCCATTCACAAATTCCACATGGTTATCCACTTCTAATTTTGTGGTGTCGTCATCTTTCGTTAAAGATACCTTAAAGTCTATAACAATATTAGCTAGATCTAAAAAGGCGCCTTGTGTGCCAGGAATGCGGAATTCCAAGTAATTATCCCGCAAACGATGGTTACTGGGGAGGTTGACAGGTAAATTGTCTATTTGTTGTGTAGAGGCAATTGAACTCTCCACATTACGTATTCTATTACTTCTAGGAAATTGGTCAATAATACTGGAGCTATAATATTCCAGTGGTATTTTCACCCCAGCTCCACTAGCTGACGCCGTGATCCCACCGAAAGCTGAAGTATGACTGCTTACGATAGTGAAAATACTGAAAATACGTCATCTTTATAACCAAGACCTCGTTTACATTTTTTATTTTTTTTATTCCCTTAGAGTGAACCTTTCCCCCTAGAGAGTCTTTTAATTTTCCCTCCTGTTACCAATTTCTTCCTCACACTCTTAAGAGCATCAATACCATGAGTCCTCAGAGCACTCTTCACATCTCGTTTACTGCTGGATAAATCACCAAAAACATTTTTTCCAAAATCGATAGCACTCGGTGTTACAGCTCTCATTATAAATGGTATTGCTCGTTGGGCCATACCAGCCAAGGTTCCGAAGAAACCACCACCAGATCTGAGATAAGGTGCTTGGAATGTGCGTATGTCATTTATTCCTCCCCCTTTCAAGCCACGTCTCCTAGATGGTGGCGCAAATATCTATGAATTCCTTTTGAGAAGGAGGGTGAAATGGTATACGCATCTTGACCTCCCTTCTTATAATAACCAAAGTCATGGATAAACACTTCTATATATATTGCTATACTTTAGGGCAGATATGTAAGACTGCCGTAACCGACCTTCCATCTTCAAAACTAACCTTTCGCCCAAACTGATCTGTTATTTTAATACTGACTTTCTCCAACGTGTTAGTATTTAATGTCTTGAACACTAGGGGATGAGCTCCTCTAAAATATGAGTCATGATAATTGATTGCGTCTAAGATATTTACAATCTGCCCACCGTATCGTTCCGGCTCGATGACGTCACTATAAATGAGTAAATAGTCACAACCTCCGTCATTGTCTGGGGGAATAAGCCCACAACCTTGGAGGCTGTTGTAATGTCATCTGTTTTTGCTCGATAAATGGTGTATTTGCGGTTGCTGTCAAATCCAAGTACATTAGCTACTCTGTGTTTAAATTGAAGGCTGAGAGAATATAACGATCCAGTACCTCTACTGTTAAGAGTTGAAGCTAGTAATGCCCTCTCTAAAGATTGGTCATAGGAGAGGATTGGTTCTTTATCTGAGAAGTAAGTATTAAAATCAGCTTTAAAACTTAGCTTCATATCAGCGGTTATTTGCCAGCTAAGTTCGCTTGTAATGTATTTGATGTTCCGCGATAAGATGTTGGTTTTAGGAAGGAAAGAATATATTAAATGTTCTGGACTCTCAGAATGAGTTCCACGTTTAAAAGTGGCGTAGATATCAATAGCAGAGTCCCCATCATCCTTGATAATGGCATTAATACGTTTGGGGAGGAGGATGTTCATTAAAGCCATTTCATGTTTTATGGAAGGGTTTAAATGTAATGTGGGGATGATATTTGTAAATGCTGAACTTGTGTTGTTATTGTATATATCTTCTTGATCGAGGCTAGTAAGGTATATGTAATGTTCGTCTGCCGTCGTCCTGACAGCCACTGACACGGAAATGAATTAACATAAGTTTTTGTATGAAGGGGGAAAATAAACAACATTGCTTAAATTTTATTTATTTAACTATTTATTAAAGGGAAGTACATAAAGGTAATTGTATGGTTTTTTAAAGAACTACAACGGGGAAAGATCCAACAACAAGTCACATTAAGAATTGGCAACTAGCCACTACCGCTGCTGCAGCTGGTGCTGCTGCTGTGCTCCTGCTGCTGGTGCTGCTGGTGCAGCTGGTGCTGCGCTCCTGCTGCTGGTGGTGCTGCTGCTGCGCTCCTGCTGCTGGTGCTGCTGCTGCTGCGCTCCTGCTGCTGGTGGTGGTGCTGCTGCTGCTGCTGCTGCTGTCCCCTGCTGTCTCTTCTTTCCTAGCGGGGGGTTAACGTTTGCGTTGTTTCTTGGGGGGTGGGGTTGACAGAAGGAAGATATCCTGTGACTCACTGTCGAGGATTGCGTTGAGCTGTCGATTCCCCTGAGATTCGTTGCCGAAGACAGCTTCAATCCGGCGTTTGACTGTGGTTGATGTTGTAGGTGGTAGTGGTGGTGTTGCTGGTTGAGTTGACGGGTGAGTATTCCTGCAGGTGTCTCTTCTTCCTGGGGGTAGGTGGTGGTGTAGAGCGTGTAGAGGTTCCTGGGGCGGTACCACCCTCCCCACCACGGCATCAAGGGTGATAGTTTTATCGTCAGCTTCGCCCCTGGGGTCGTCAATGGGGCACCATCGTTGGCGTAACAGCCGCAGGTCTTTTAAGGAGGACGACTTCCTTATTGTATTTTGACAGTTCGTGATGTAGTGAGAGCAGCATGGGTCCGATGTCCTTGTGCCAACTGTCCATGGTGTCGTGGGTGGCCCCCAACCCATAGGGTACCACCAGTCGAAATATGGAGGAGGTCTTCACCATTAGATTACCCACCTTCGTTAAGGCAAGTTTAACCCAATACAATCTGTTGTTTCTCGTATCCAAGGAGATATTTGTCACGTAGTGTATATTGGCGCGAGTTTGCACTTGCGTTTGTGCTATTGGGTTGGATTCAAATGGAGCCCCAGGGCCGAATGATGTCATCAACGCCACCATAGTTGGTTAGAAGAATAGTATGGGCTCTTCCATGAAGTCTTGACCGTCGGAAGGGGGTGGGGCAATCTTCACATCAATATCACCAGGGATAACCCGAGAACGTATAATGGCCCTGTTGACGTTGGACAGGCCAACGCGTTCCACACGTGAATATGGAAACGTTTTCCATATCACAGAGGCCAGCCCATAGGGTCGCACAACAGTGGCTGGCAGGTCGTAGATTATCACGTCCCCTATTCCAAGTGCACGACGGTCCGTGATGTCGTCTGTGATGAGCTTCAGGTTATGTAGAGCCATGGTGAAGAGTGGCAGGGTGGCTGGAGAGAGCGGTGGTGAGGGGCGAGTCGGCAACGGTTCTATAGTGACCAGGACCGATGCTCGGGGGCTTTAAATACACCTGTCCCACACCTGGGGGAGGGGGGATGTAGGGGTGTGGGGTAGAGGTCACCTTCATCACCGTAAAAGCCCATAGACACTCCGCCCTGACTCAAAGGCTGAAATCATGTCTCGATGTTGGAAGGTTAATTTTTCCATCTGCCAAATCTCAGTCTGGATCTCCTGAGATGAATACGTTTCATAACTTTTCACCGTTTCGTTAAATGACTTAAAAAATCGTTCTGGTGGAGCACTCAACACAAGGCGGTCATAACAATCCCACAAAGCATATATCAATCTACTTTTGTGTTCAACGAATTTATAGTATCTCTGTGCAGCGACCAATCGCTTTAATAAGGGAGATTTTTCATCTACCGGTGGAGAGTGTGTAGAAGCTTGCTCCATGGTGGATACACAACTGAATATAATGGCGTTTAAGGGGTAGTTCATATAGGTCTTCAATACGGGTCCCAAGGGGGCCCTCCTATGGGTAGCCTTCCCCACCACCTTTCAACTGGAATCTGGCAGGATAATTACGTGTAAAGCTTTGGTCTATGCCGGCCAACTCAAGTAAAAGCCTTACATTTGGTTTGTCCACTACCTTAAATTGCCCTTTCGTAAAGCCTATTGTTTTAATTACATCTAAAATATTTAAATTTTGCACAGGCTTTAATAAATTCCCACGACTATCCCAAATCACCTGTTGACTGTTTTGTTCAAACAGGTTCAGTAATGTTTTGACATATAGAATTTCCTCAATTTTAAAATACACATTAATTATGTTGTCAAGACTTGGGTTTTGGGGGGTGATGATGGTTTTACGAGAGGTGATCCCAACAACCTGTATTTCAGGTGGTAGGGTGGTATGTTTCCTTTTTTTTCTTTAAAAAGCGGCTGGGATGCGGCGGCCGCGGGGGCAGGAGGTGATTTAAAGGTCGCCCGAGGCCACCCGCTCGCCTGGAGATAGTTGGAGCTTCTCTCGTCCACAGGTGCTACCGGGGCAACACCGCACACAACCTGCTGTTACCAGGTGTGAAGATCCACAGTCCCCCCCCACAGCCATCCCCCCCACTAGCCTCACAGCTCCCACCATCATTATTAGCTGTACTCACCTAGTTGTGCTTGCGGGGGTTGAGCTCTGGCTCTTTGGTCCCGCACAACAGTGCTGGACCAAAGAGCCTCTCAACCCATCAATCAACAGGTCCCGCCTCTCAACCGTCTATCAACAGGTGTACAGGTTCCTGAGCCTATTGGGCTCTATCATATCTACACTTGAAACTGTGTATGGAGTCAGCCTCCACCACATCACTTCCTAATGCATTCCATTTGTCAACCACTCTGACACTAAAAAAGTTCTTTCTAATATCTCTGTGGCTCATTTGGGCACTCAGTTTCCACCTGTGTCCCCTAGTGTGTGTGCCCCGTGTGTTAAATAACCTGTCTTTATCAACCCTGTCGATTTCCTTGAGAATCTTGAATGTGGTGATCATGTCCCCCCTAACTCTTCTGTCTTCCAACGAAGTGAGGTTTAATTCCCGTAGTCTCTCCTCGTAGCTCATACCTCTCAGCTCGGGTACTAGTCTGGTGGCAAACCTTTGAACCTTTTCCAGTTTAGTCTTATGCTTGACTAGCTATGGACTCCATGCTGGAGCTGCATACTCCAGGATTGGTCTGACATATGTGGTATATAATGTTCTGAAAGATTCCTTACACAAGTTTCTAAAGGCCGTTCTTATGTTAGCCAACCTGGCATATGCTGCTGATGTTATCCTCTTGATACGAGCTTCAGGGGACAGGTCTGGCGTGATATCAACCCCCAGGTCTTTCTCTCTCTCTGACTTTTGAAGTATTTCATCTCCCAAATGGTACCTTGTATCTGGTCTCCTGCTTCCTACCCCTATCCTCATTACATTACATTTGCTTGGGTTAAACTCTAACAGCCATTTGTTCGACCATTCCTGCAGCTTGTCCAGGTCTTCTTGAAGCCTCAATCTGTCCTCCTTTGTCTTAAACCTTCTCATAATTTTGGCGTCGTCAGCAAACATTGAGAGGAATGAGTCTATAACCTCTGGGAGATCATTTACGTATATCAGAAACAGGGTAGGTCCAAGCACAGAGCCCTGTGGGACTCCACTGGTGACTTCACGCCATTCTGAGGTCTCACCTCTCACTGTAACTCTCTGCTTCCTATTGTTTAGGTACTCCCTTCTCCACTGGAGCGCCCTACCAGTTACTCCTGCCTGTTTCTCCAGCTTATGCATCAACCTTTTATGGGGTACTGTGTCAAAGGCTTTCCGATAGTCCAAAAAAATGCAGTCCGCCCATCCTTCTCTTTCTTGCTTAATCTTTGTCACCTGATCGTAGAAGTCTATCAAGCCTGTAAGGCAAGATTTACCCTCCCTGAACCCATGTTGATGTGTTGTCACGAAGTCTCTTCTCTCCAGATGTGTTACTAGGGTTTTTCTCACAATCTTCTCCATCACCTTGCATGGTATACAAGTTAAGGATACTGGCCTGTAATTCAGTGCCTCTTGTCTGTCACCCTTTTTGTATATTGGTACTACATTAGCAGTCTTCCATATTTCTGGTATGTCCTTTGTTTCCACTGACCTACTATACTCTATGGAGAGTGGCAAGCAAAGTGCTCCTGCACACTCTTTCAATACCCATGGTGAAATTCCGTCTGGCCCAACAGCTTTTCTCACATCCAGCTCCAATAGGTGCTTCTTGACCCCATCTCTTGTAATTTCGACCACCACCACCAGCTATGTGGTGGTGGTGGTGTTTCTGAGGAGAATTATCCCATTTGGTTTCGTGTTTTAAGGAAGAAGGGTTACTTCCTTCATCCTGGGTGGAAGAGGGTGGGGACAGTGGGCCAGTCTTGTTTTTATTAAATAAATATTTTTCAGCAACAACCGGTGGTACCAGACAATATTCTTTCACCATTTTTCTCTCGTTTCTTATTTTACTTAATTAGGGAGGAAATTAATGATACAGCCAAAGGTAGCAGGACAGCCAATATAGCTCCACCTCGCCTAGAGGTTAGGATGTTTCTTTTTGTACAGAGGTTTTTTTTTTTACGTGCTACAGAACGAATGTCATTCTGATACCTCTGTAACCCATTAATTATCTGCGGTTGAACTGGAATGTTTCGTTTCAGAAAATTTGCAAAAATTTCACAGATTGAATCAATTTCCTGTCGTTTTAAAGCCTTGATTAGTTTATTTTGCTTCTTGGGTGATAAATCTATATAAATAAAATTGGAAATGTTCGTTTGTTCAAAATTGCTAATCTCCGAAAGTTCTTCACCAATTGCCTCAAAATTTTCACACAACGTTCCCCTCGCATCCGAGAAGGTTTTTATATACATACTATATAGATGTCACGTCTGTGACAGGAAAAAACATGTTTTTTTTAAAAGCTGTGTTTTTTGGGTGTTTTTCATGTGTGGGAAATCTTCGAAACCTCTTTACTGATTGCTTTGAAATTTGGCACAACATTGCATTCGAATAGGTGAGTGTTTTTAAATACTTATTATATATATGCCTCACCTGTGACAGGAAAAAAATATTCTTTTTTTGAAAAACAGCGCCATCTGTAGGACGTAAGAGCAACACACACTGTAATCTCCGATAGTTCTTCACCGATTGCCTTGAAATTTTGACATAACGTTCCATTCAAATACATGCATACTTTTATATTCCTACTATATAGATGCCACACTTGTGACAGGTAAAAACATCCGTGTTTTGAAAAACAGCGCCATCTGTTGCACATAAGAGCAACACACGATATACAAAATATGTTACGATTCCATTTCAGTGTTTCCGATTGCATTGATAAATTGAATTTTCATAGATTTTGATTTATTTTCTTTTTGATTTTATTATTTTGTGTGACGTTGCATTAGAATTGAGCTGTGTTGTTTACCATACCGTTAGAATGAGTACATGATAAAGATGGGAACTACTAATAATGATCTCTTGATAACATCATTTGAGAATTTTGTGATACAGACCAGTTCCATTCCTTGTCTTGTATGTAATGATCATGAATGGATGGTGGCAGCATTTCGTCTTCTACTATCTACTCTTCTACTTCTACTATCTACTCTTCTCCTTCTACCTATCTACACCTCTCCCTCCACCCCTCTCTGAACTCTCACTTTCAACTAATGACCCTCCTCGCTCCTCCCACCTCTCTCCCTCTCACCCCAAACCCTCACTAATTACTTCACTATTCATTTCTTTCCTTTCGTTTTCTCTTATACGTTTGTGGAAGTGATTATGTATTCTAGAGTTATCTCTAGAGTTTCGGGTAGCTGATCCAGTTACGGCGCCTTGTAGTCTTAGCACCTAGGTAGTCGAATACCTAGGTTACAAGGTGTTGAACGAGAGAGGTTGCCTTAGGAACTCTGGGAGTGCTCTAGAATAGTTAGCTAACTGGGGACGGGATAACGGACTAGAGAGAGCTGTTTCCCCCGGCCTCGTTAGTTAACTGGGGGGTGGAATAATGGACAAGATAGAGCTATTTCCCCCACCCCCCGTTACAATGATGGCAGCGGTGTTGAACAATGTTGTAGGTAGTTGGTGTTCTTTTAACATTGTTCAGTCCCACGTGTCTTTTTGCCGCTCAGGCGCTATCAGGGAGATCTTGACAGGTGTTTTACTTTCGCGATTTAGCGAGTTTTTTTCAGGCTAGGAGATAGTGATTCTCTAGTGTTGTGGTTTAGTGATTTTGTGAGTTTTGTGGTGTTCAGGGAATGTTCACCAGAACTTGCGTGTGTAGTGTTTTATGTTAGTGATAAGATTTGGTGATTTTGGAACTTAGCGGTGTTGGTAGTGCAGCTCACCTGAGTGTGACAGGTGACCTCGCATGTCCCACGGGGACACCCAGCCACCGCTGGTCTCCAGGTCAGTGGGGAGTGGCAGGGTAGTTCTTAAGTAGTTTAAGTGTGGTTCTGCTCAGATTATTGCGGTCGACTGTTTTACTCCATTTGAACGCAATAACCCGAGGTGTACTGGTATTGTACAGCATGCTAGTGTGGACTAGTGTGTCAGTTGACTCACGTCTAGGGACGCCTGGCGTTTGAAGTCTGGTCACAGGGGTGGCAACAGTTTTGAGTTGTTTACCGGCGGAGATGCTAGGGAAACACTCTGGGTCACGTAGGTGGCTGTAGGTTAAGGGTGGGAGTAACGGATAATTATGTACTTAAGATTAGGAAAGGTACAGTTAAGTTAGGCTAGTGTTTTGTCTATTAGTTTTGATTTTTTTTGTGACAAGTTAAAAGTAGTGATGACCTTATTCTCTCTTCTCTAGCTTTACTCTGTTACTGTTTTATGTTCCACCAAGTCAATATCATTCAGAGTTAATTGGATTATTAAAAATTGAAGTGTAGTTGTTGCCAGGAGGAGAGTGTTATGATATGACTGTGTGAACCCTATACAAACTACAGGGTCACACAACAAGATGGAACACGGGTATTGTCGCCTTTATGTTCATCCACAGGTGGGAGCCAGAAGAGAGGAGAGGCGCGACGCATATGCAGAAGAGAGAGACGGCTGCTGTGTACCACACTCAGGGAAGTTCCTCACCACCACGACGACCAGCCCCCTACCTGGATGTCAGGGCCACCACCACCACCATCACCCCAGGGGACCCCCGAGATACAGCCCTCTCGGTCGGTCAACATTGGTCTACCCAGTGGACCCCAAGACGGACGGACCCCAGGGGACCCCAAGACGGACGGACCCCCAGTGGACCCCAGGTCGTTCTGCAGACGACCCCAGACGACCCAGTAATGATGGAAGAGGAGCAACAACGACTCCAGTCTGTCCCACCAACATCGGTCTACCCAGGATGGACCCCAGGACGGACAGACCCCCAATGGACCCCAGGTCGCTTGTCTAAGACCCATGGGAGGAGGAAGAGAGAAGAAAGAAGAGAGAAGAAAGAAGAAAGAAGAGAGAAGAAAGAAGAGAGAAGAAAGAAGAGAGAAGAAAGAAGAGAAGATAAGACAAGCTGAGTGAGACATGATACCTAGTGTCCCTTGCTGGTGTCAGCATCATTGCATGGAGCGTAATTGCAAGACAGGATCGTTTGCCTTGACTGGCCGCCCCTCCTACAAGCATGTTGCTCTGTTGAGTGATTCTTCCTGTGTCATGCGGACTTGGATGTGGCTGTCAGAAGTAGCTCTCTGAAGGAGGCGTGCTGGAGCAACAGGGAGGAAGAAGAGTAGGATGGGATTTCTACTGTTGGCAACTATATGAAGGTCTCGAAACTTGTAGTCCCTATAGCTGTGAAGAACCCCAATATACGTCTCTCATGGTGACTGACGTAGGGCCAATTACAGATCAGCTGGGACAACCGAATTCCACGGTCCTGTGCTCAGTTCAAGTAGTAACGGCTTTCGGGTTGACCAAGGGTTGTTGTGCGTTAACGACGGAGAAGCGACGGAGGCAGTTGTGTTGAAGAAATGTGGTACAGGATTATCTACAAGACCAAGCAGTGACGTCGCCCAGCCAGAGACAATGGACGTCTGTCTATATATTTCATTTTTTAGAGTAGGATGATGTATATTTGTTTAGCTAGGATGTATTTTTTTTCGTTAATAAAGTTGTTGCACACAGCTAGCTTGCTTTAGCAGTGTTGCAAAAACTTTATTTCGGGGAGAAGGGGAGATGTAACACTGTAAAAGTGTTTGGTTTAGTTTAATACATACATAGAGTACATGAGTCACAGACAAGGATCTGAGAGGCGCCAGTTGTCTGCCTGAGATCTCACACCTCAAAGCGTTAATGACCCCAAGTGACCTGAGGTCAGATCATGAGAATTTCACCTTGCTTCCGCTAAGCGTATAATTGGAGCCGGGTAGCCTTCAAACATGCCGACGTTTAAGGAGTGGCTTGGTAGAGTGCCGGAGGCTATCTACTTGTGGGCGGAGTTAGCTACTAGGTTCCCCAATAAATACTCGGAGAACTATCGAGCAGAAAGCATTAAGAGACAGAACAGCAGACGACAGCAGAGACGACGTCCCTAGCAGGGAGGCTGTCGGCCGGCAGGGGCGAGACAGTCTCTGTCAAGCTACAGACCCCCCCCCCCCTCTCTATTCAACTTAGACTCAGTCCTCGGTGAGTGAACATTAAGGTGACTTGGTCGTGTTTACATATGTTGTGTGATGATCAGGGGCAGTCAAGTTGTAGGGTTCTCGAATTCTTGGATGATGACTCACTTTGCATATTAAACTGGAACATTTTAATTGAATTGTTAAATTATGATACTTCATGGGAAATATAATTATGAATTTATTATTTAAATTGTGTTTAACTTTGTTCCCTAGAGCTTTGAGTTGAGGTGAGAAAGCCTCTGTGGTTACTGGTTTCATGGTGTAGAATGAGTACATGATAAAGATGGGAACTACTAATAATGATCTCTTGATAACATCATTTGAGAATTTTGTGATACAGACAAGTTCCATTCCTTGTCTTGTATGTAATGATCATGAATGGATGGTGGCAGCATTTCGTCTTCTACTATCTACTCTTCTACTTCTACTATCTACTCTTCTCCTTCTACCTATCTACACCTCTCCCTCCACCCCTCTCTGAACTCTCACTTTCAACTAATGACCCTCCTCGCTCCTCCCACCTCTCTCCCTCTCACCCCAAACCCTCACTAATTACTTCACTATTCATTTCTTTCCTTTCGTTTTCTCTTATACGTTTGTGGAAGTGATTATGTATTCTAGAGTTATCTCTAGAGTTTCGGGTAGCTGATCCAGTTACGGCGCCTTGTAGTCTTAGCACCTAGGTAGTCGAATACCTAGGTTACAAGGTGTTGAACGAGAGAGGTTGCCTTAGGAACTCTGGGAGTGCTCTAGAATAGTTAGCTAACTGGGGACGGGATAACGGACTAGAGAGAGCTGTTTCCCCCGGCCTCACCGTTCATTTTGTGGGTATAGCTTATTTTTTCTTTTTTCATTGTTTTTCATTCGTTTTTTAACTGTTTTTCTTATTCTTCAGTGCAATTGGTGGTAAAATTGAGCTGTGTCGATTGATCTGCGTTTAAATTGAAATATTTCGTTAGTATTTTTTGTTTTTGTTTTGAAAACAAGAAAATGGATAACACATTTATTTTACAGCTGCAAATGTACAACAAACAGCTATGAATCCACCGGCTGCAACGTTAACTGCTTTCTTCACGTTATGTCAAAATAACGAGTTTGCGAAATCACTGCTGTGTTCGGAAGTGCATACATATTACACATGGAATGTCAGTAGAAAATCATTTGAACGACGCAAACGAGGAGAGCGAGTCGACAGACAACCTGGTATATTTAAATAAACTACGATAGGCAGACTGCACACCGTGCAGTGGTCTACTAACCACCCAATCAAGGTAAATGCTTCTTTCTTCGCATGCTGTTGGTAAATGTGCCCGGTCCAACGTCTTTCGAGCCACTGAGATTTGTCAACAGCATAACACATGCCACTTTCCGTAGTGAATGTCAAGCTCGGAATTTATTGGAGAACGACCGACACTGAAATGTATGCATTAATGACTCGTCCAACACGTCACATCCAAATCAAATTTATGCATTGTTTGCAGTCATATTGGCCATCTGCTCTCCTTCATCTCCAACAGAGTTATGGGAGAAATATAAATCGCACATGGCTGAAGATTTTATCCGTCGAATATGAAGGAAAATTCAAATATAAACATGGATTTCACAGCAGAAATATACAACGAAGCGTTGATAATGATTGAAGATTTGTGCTTAGAATTCGCGAACAAAGTTCTAATTAATTTGGAAATGCCATCACCGAATCAATCTGCTGCTGCTTCGTTGGACGTAGAATTGCGTCGTGAACAAAATTACAACATGAGTGATCTGTTGTCGTATGTGCAATCAAATATTCCTAAGCTAACGCTTGAGCGAAAAGGCATTTACAATCAAATAATTCAAACTGTCAATAACGGATTTGGAGAAATCTTCTTAGATGCAGTTGAGGTACAAGGGACAGAGACACCAAGGTATTTGAAAGAAGAGACATAGTCTATTGGTATGTTACCTATCTTAAGTTTTTGTGGTCCACTTTTGCGGTTGCCAATTTGTCTGTTAATTACCTTAGTTTTAGCAGTGTTGATTACAAGACCAAGGCTCTCACAAGCTGTATGTATACAATTTAAGACTGTTTGCATTTCGTGGTGGGTTTTTCAACAGTGTAGAGACAGGCTTAGGGCTCTCAGAACTATAGTGAGGTACAGCCCTAAGTACGGTGTTAATATTAGAATAGCAAAAATGATGTATTTAGCATATATAAGGTCTCTGATAGACTATCATGCACCAGTTTTGGTCCTGCAAAATGGCAAAAGTATTGATAGACTGAAAAAAATGCAAAATGAAGCACTCAGAATTATACTTGGCTGTCCTATAACTACTAAAGTTCTCAACTTGCGGAAAGAATTAAATATACTTAGCATTCGAGACAGAATATTTGAAATTAATCTTATGATGGAACTAAAGCTTCTGCATGATAACAAAAACAACATTGTGTCAGTTGAACTGTTAGAACACATACGAAATGGAACCAGCGAGTCTAAATGGATTCAAAGAACAACCACTCATATTAAAATGATGGGACTGCACGATGTATATACAGATGAAAGAGTTCAGCACTTCCTTCCACCCTGGCAGATAGTACCTTTTGACATCCTGACCCCTGCATACCCCACCAAGAAACTAATCACAAACATCCCTCATGCTCAGCTTGCTGCTAAATTAAGCACCACAGAACACATTCATAATATACAAGCTGAAAACAACATAGCACAGACCATATACACTGACAGATCACTCAATACAGCT
The DNA here is from genome assembly GCF_020424385.1 of Procambarus clarkii. Lineage (NCBI taxonomy): Eukaryota > Metazoa > Arthropoda > Malacostraca > Decapoda > Cambaridae > Procambarus > Procambarus clarkii. The sequence continues at coordinate 48,452 of NW_025567997.1, forward strand.
ACAGGGAGGGTAGGAAGTGCTGTTATTGCTCATCAGCCCGATGGCAGCACAATTCAAAGGAATATCCGAATTAGTAACTGGGCATCCACAATGCAAGCCGAGTTGGTAGCAATACTGGTAGCACTCGAAATTATTGACAACACTGAAGTAGACAGCTTAACTATTTCCGACTCCCTTTCCTCACTACGAGCAATAAACAGTTTGCAATCAAGTAATAACGTGCTTGTCTTGGAAGCTAGACGGAGATATATAAGAATATTTAGCAAGAGGGTAAATAAAAAAGTGTTGTGGATTCCTTCTCACATTGGCCTGCAGGAACATGACAAAGTTGACGCCCTTGCTAAGGCTGCAGTAAATAAAGACAGTATTGAACGGAATCTTGAGTTATCAAATAGGTCCCTTAAAAGTATCTGTTGCACATAATAGCAACATGCATGCTATATTAAATATGTCACGAATTCCATTTCAAGGTTTCCGATTGCATTGATAAATATTATTTTCATAGATGTCGATTTATTTGATTTTTTTATTGAATGATTTTGTGTGACATTGTGTTGGAATTGAGCTGTGTTGTTTACCATACCGTTCATTTCGTAAGTATAAGTATAGATGCCACACCCGTGACAGGCAAAACTATGCTTTTCTTGAAAAACAGCGCCATCTGTTGCATGTAAGAGCAACCCACATGCTACACTACATATGTTACAATTCCATTTCAATGTTTCTGATTGCATTGATAAATTGAATTTTCATAGATTTTGATTTATTTTCATTTTGATATAATTATTTTCATTTTGATATAATAATTTTGAGTGAATTGTCTTGGAATTGAAATGTGTTGTTTACATACCATTCATTTCGTGAGTACAGTTTATTTATATTTTCATATTTTCATTTCATTTTTTTCTGTTTTTCTTATATTTCAGTGATGGGAACACCATATCACTTGATGTTCCCAATTTTCTGAGGGAACATCAGACCATTTGGGAAGGCATCGGACGAGGGAGTGGGGAATGGTGGGGATGACGAGGGGACGGAAGTGAGAGATGGTGGGGAGGACGAGGGGACACGGGAGGGGGTAATGGTGGGGAAGGATGAGGGGACAGGGGGAGTTTGGGATGGTAGGGACGAGGGGATGGGGGAATGGAGAATGGTGGGGAGGACAAAGGGACAGGGGAGTGGGGCATGGGGGGAAGGAATAGGGGATGGTGGAGTGGGGAATGGTGAGGAGGACGAGGGGATGGTGGAGTGGGGACTGGTTGGGAAGACGAGGAGACGGGTGAGGGGGGGGGATTGGTGGAGAGGACTGAGGTACAGGGAAGGTTACTGTGGCTCAGCAATGCGTGGCCGGGTACTGCTAGAATATAAATAAAAATGAAAATGTTCGTTTGTTCAAAATCGCTAATCTCCGAAAGTTCTTCACCAATTGCTTTGAAATTTTCACACACCGTTCCAGTTCGCATCTGGCCAGGATTTTATATACATACTATATAGATGCCACTCCTGTGACAGGTAAAAACATGCGTTTTTTTAAAACAGAGCCATCTGTTGCACATAATAGCAACATGCACGCTATACTAAATGTCACTAATTCCATTTCAATGTTTCCGATTGCACTGATAAATTTTATTTTCATAGATTTCGATTTATTAAATTTTGTTATTGAATTATTTTGTGTGACATTGTGTTAGAACTGAGTTGTGTTGTTTATCATACCGTTCATATTGTAAGTATAAGTAAAGATGCCACACCTGTGACAGGTAAAACTATGCTGTTCTTGAAAAACAGCGCCATCTGTTGCATGTAAGAGCAACACACATGTTATACTAAACATGTTACAATTCCATTTCAATGCTTCTGATTACATTGATAAATTTAATTTTCATAGATTTTGATTTATTTTCATTTTTGATTTAATTATTTTCAGTGAATTGCATTGGAATTGAGCTGTGTTGTTTACCATACCGTTCATTTCATGAGAATAGTTTACTTTTTTATTTTTTCATATTTTCATTTAATTTTTTACCTGTTTTTCTTATATTTAAGTGATGGGAACATCAGATCACTTGATGTTCCCAATTTTCTGATGGGAATATCAGATCATATGAGAAGGAGGCATCAGACGAGGGAGTGGGGAATGGTGGGGATGACGAGGGGATGGGGGAGTTTGGGATGGTGGGGACAAGGAGATAGGAGAAAGGAGAATGGTGGGGGAGGACAAAGAAACAGGGAAGTGAGGCATGGTGGGAAGGAATAGGGGACAATGGAGTGGGGAATGGTTGGGAGGCAGAGGAGACGGGTGAGGGGGGAATGGTGGGGAGTACTTTGGGACAGGGGAAGGTTGCTGTGGCTCAGCAACTCACATGTGTTGCTGAGCCACAGCAACGCGTGGCCGGGTACTGCTAGTTGTTTAATAAAAATAATAATTGGTGGTGTGTCTCTGTGAGAGAGTCCTGTAGAACTGTCATTTTTTGTTAAATTTGATGATGTCTTGAGCTTTAATCCAGCTATTGCTAAAATCGGGGTACCCTCTCCACTTGACGTAATATTCTCTGTGTCCTTTTGAGGTCCTCCTAGACTGTAATATCGTTATAGGGAAATAGTCTGGAAGGGAAGTTGGTATCAACTCTTGGCCGTAAAACATTCCACTGACCGGCTCGTTGCTTAAATCTTTGATTTTATAGGTTGGGATTGGTTGTGTTTTTTCAATATGTGACACTTGAAATATTTCCTCTGTATTTTGGGGCCAAAAGCCTTTATGAAATGTATTTCTACGCTTTGCCAGACGTACATGCTGTCCAACCTGCAGTTGTGGACTGATGGGGGTTATTGGGGGGGGGGGGTCATTGTTTAAATACATGACCTTAAACTGCCTACGAATATCTTCAATGTTTTGTAACTTATGAATGACGTGTGGGGTATTTTTTAGTATTCTGTGGAAGGTATGATTGTAAACGTCCACGACTTTTGGGAGGATGTGAATGTATTTTAATGAATTAGCCTGGGTCATATACAGCTTATGTTTTAAAGTTTTGATGGCACGCTCCACTATGCTAGATTTCATTTCCGAAAACACACTATATAATTTAATATTTTTCTTATTAAAATAATTTTGAACTGACCTGTTGTAATATTCTCTTCCTCGGTCAGTGAATATTCGTCTTACCCCGTGAAACTGAGAGGTTTCCTCTAACATTTTCTTTAGAGCAGCTACCACATCACCCGAATTTTTTGTTTTTAAAGTTTGAGCCTGCATTAGGCGAGAATAAACATCGACACAAATCAAAATATATTTAACACCATTATTATATTTTTGTAAACTACAAAAGTCCCCTAGGTCACAGGCAATTATGGTGGGGGCTTAGGAGCCAATATTTTTCGCCGAGGAAATCTAACTAAATTTCTTTTATGTAAGGTATAAGATCGCTCACCACGAAGAAATTCCCTTACATCTGCAATGGTGATGGTGGTGTCTTTAAGTCTGACGGCATTATAAAGCTTTTGAATTGACCCTATGAAACCACCCAAACTAGTAATGTTACTGTAGATGGAGGTAAGAATTGACCGTTTCTGTGGTGTTAGATGCATTCTTTTTCACATCTGGTACACAATTTCACAGTGGTCCTCGTTGACAATGCTCGTTCATAACTGCAATGTCTCAGGAACCGTCAGATCGACCAATAAATACCCATACATGCCCTGGGATATTGCCCGGTGGTATATTTCAACGAAATTAGAAATAGATTTTCGTCCATATAACTGACCACTTAAAATTTCAAGGTAGGTTATGTCTCTCTGCTTCATTAATATATAATGGCTACAATTCAGAGTTATTGTACTGGCATATTTCCCCTGGGGAAACTAATTTTGACTAATTAGAATTATGGAAATATTATCGTGTCTCCCTCGGGTGAAGATATTGGCTATAATTGGACTCTGTATGGCTTCCAGGTATAAGTCATCAATTATATACAAAACTGATTCATTTGAAAAAGGATTCTGGTATTCTGATGGATTAATCGTTGGGAGGGAGTAATCTTGTTTTGCAGAATGGGGATATTTGAAAGTGGATGTTCTGTATTATTAGCACTTGACACTATAATATTTAAGAATTTTCTGCGGTATTTAACACATAAATTTACCACCAACGTTGTTTTCCCAGAGTTGCTGAATCCAGCTACAAATATTCTTGCAGGTTGATTAACAATGTCAAGTTGGTCAGCTGTAACAGAAGTACACTCTTCCATATTTCCCTTATATATGGTTCAATGTTCAATTACCTATGGACAGCCGCATATATATATATATATATATATATATATATATATATATATATATATATATATATATATATATATATATATATATTGTGTTGGCATCGATATGTTCTTGTCTTGTCCTTACTCTCATGGTGGGCAGAGTAAATAGTTCCGTGATTTGGGTGTTCATGGTAGGTCGCTCTATTCTTATGTGAATTGCCTCAAGAATTTGTAATCTTCTTGAATCTTGGGTTTTGTCTATTATGCAAGTATTCTTGTTCAACATTTCTCTTGTTAGAGTAATGTCATGGGCTTGTCTCATGTGATTCCTAGGGGCACCAGATTGAAGATGGCATGTCAAACGCCTCGTCAGCTTGGTCGACGTCATACCTATGTACTTACATTGAAGGTTACATCCTTCGTGGGGGCAAGTGTACATGTATACAACGCTTGACTGCTGTAGAGGGTTCTCCGTCGGCTTCGGGCTGTTTTTGATAAGGAGTTCGGAAGTCTTCTTGGTTTTGTAGAATATTATCAGGTTTATGTTTTGGTTAGGAGTAGTGCTTTTTACTCCTTTACGGATTATTTCTTTCATTATTCTTTCCTCTTTTATATGTTCACTGTGCATGGTTGATTTGTAATATAATTTTATTGGGGGTGTTGTGGTTTCTGTTCTAGGTTCTGAATTATACCAACGGTCCAAGTGTCTTCTTATAGCAGCGTTTACCCTAATGCGGGTATAAAATCAACTAGTATTGTAAGATCTGCTCACTTGAGAATGAACCATGGAGGTTCGAAACGTCGTGCAAATTATACAAATAAGTGTAATACACTCTATAGTAAATCACTTCTTTTCTTCACCTTAAAAGTACGAAAATGAGTTTTGGAGAACTCCTATTTCAATTAAGCCCTGATGCTAAGAAAATAGTTAGAGGGATAGAAGCCCTAAGCCAGAAAATAATAAATACAGAATATGCGGTCATATTCAATGAAACATGTTTGAAAGAAAACCTGCTGTCAGTATACACCAATATATGTATATATATATATATATATATATATATATATATATATATATTATATATATATATATATATATATATATATATATATATATATATATATATATATATATATGTCGTACCTAGTAGCCAGAACGCACTTCTCAGCCTACTATGCAAGGCCCGATTTGCCTAATAAGCCAAGTTTTCATGAATTAATATATTTTCTCTAATTTTTTTCTTATGAAATGATAAAGCTACCCATTTCATTATGTATGAGGTAAATTTTTTTTTATTGGAGTTAAAATTAACGTAGATATATGACCGAACCTAACCTAACCTATCTTTATAGGTTAGGTTAGGCTAGGTAGCCGAAAAAGTTAGGTTAGGTTAGGTAGGCTAGGTAGTCGAAAAAACATTAATTCATTAAAACTTGGCTTATTAGGCAAAATCGGGCCTTGCATAGTAGGCTGAGAAGTGCGTTCTGGCTACTAGGTACGACATATATATATATATATATATATATATATATATATATATATATATATATATATATATATATATATATATATATATATATATATATATATATAATATATATATATATATATATATATATATGTTATTAAATATGACCGAAAAAGTAAGATTAATAATTCTAACACGAATTTTCTCAATATTTCTTATGTTTCGTTTCTTTTCACTGTCGATGGTAATTGAAAAATCAATTCTCCTAAATAAATTTTTATTTCTAGTCTGACGCGACACTTGAACGCGTTTTGTAATAACTTATTACATTTTCAAAGACTTTAGTTTACACACACACACAACTATAACCTGCAAACACTAAACAGAGTTTTACTATGCTATCAATTAAAAAGCTTTTATCTTATATACTCGCATTTGGGTGAGGTGATATGTTACAACAGTTTTGGACGAGGTGAACAAAACTTTCAACACAAGACAGAACACGGTGCATTGGGTATAAAGTGGATAAATTAAAGGGAAGAATTTAAGTAACTACAAAGGGCCTATTGGCTCATATTTCTTGATGCTTCAATATTGGTGCAGAGTATTGAAGTGGGTAGAATATAGTTGTGCATTAATTGGCTGTTGATTGCTGGTGTTGACTTCTTGATGTGTACACATCAAGAAGTCAACACTTCTTGATGTGTACGCATCAAGAAGTCAACACTTCTTGATGTGTACGC
>NW_025567998.1:0-13212 GCF_020424385.1 Procambarus clarkii
TTCTTTAGCCAGTTCCAAGACAATCCGAAACAGCTTACTCCCCTCCCCTTAACTTCCGACCACCCGTGAAATACAACCCCCCTCCCAACCATCCTCCCCCCCCCCCACCTCTCTCCACGAAAGTGAAAATATACACATAAAAACAATACCCCACTTTTTCCTTGCTTGAGAAGAAGTAGGAAGACTGAGAGAGTCAGTAAATATGATGCAACAAACCGAGAATACGAAGGGGCCTCAGATGGGTGGGATGAAGCAGGATATCACACGTAAAACCAGGATAACCAATACCCTTCAGTAAACTAGATATACGAAAGATCTGGAACTGTGGGAATGCAAATTAGTATCCTACAGCAAGAAGAGGTTACATAAGACATCACAAGAAGGTCGGGGGAGAGATAGTGAATATCCTTCAGCCAGCTGGGGCATAGACGTAGGATCTCGTAAGTGTGTTCCAATCGGTGCATATTCTTTAGCAGGCTGGGGAGACGTCGGGCCTCGGGGCAGACTAAATGTCCTGGGTAGAAAACGGGAATCTCCCTGACACTATTGTTGCTGTTGGCGGGCCCGAGGGCTGTTTAGCAAGATAAGTAATGACTTGGGACGTTCTTCTCCCCCCGCCCAGCTCTCTCTCTCCACCCTGTGAGAGGTGTGAGGACTGCTCTCTCTCTCTCTCCACCCTGTGAGAGGTGTGTGGACTGCTCTCTCTCTCCACCCTGTGAGAGGTGTGAGGACTGCTCTCTCTCTCTCCACCCTGTGAGAGGTGTGAGGACTGCTCTCTCTCTCTCCACCCTGTGAGAGGTGTGAGGACTGCTCTCCCTCTCTCCACCCTGTGAGAGGTGTGAGGACTGCTCTCTCTCCCACCCTGTGAGAGGTGTGTGGACTGCTCTCTCTCTCCACCCTGTGAGAGGTGTGAGGACTGCTCTCTCTCTCTCCACCCTGTGAGAGGTGTGAGGACTGCTCTCTCTCTCTCCACCCTGTGAGAGGTGTGAGGACTGCTCTCTCTCTCTCCACCCTGTGAGAGGTGTGTGGACTGCTCTCTCTCTCTCCACCCTGTGAGAGGTGTGTGGACTGCTCTCTCTCTCTCTCCACCCTGTGAGAGGTGTGTGGACTGCCCTCTCTCTCTCTCTCTCCACCCTGTGAGAGGTGTGAGGACTGCTCTCTCTCTCTCTCCACCCTGTGAGAGGTGTGTGGACTGCTCTCTCTCTCTCCACCCTGTGAGAGGTGTGTGGACTGCTCTCTCTCTCTCTCCACCCTGTGAGAGGTGTGTGGACTGCTCTCTCTCTCTCCACCCTGTGAGAGGTGTGTGGACTGCTCTCTCTCTCTCTCCACCCTGTGAGAGGTGTGTGGACTGCTCTCTCTCTCCACCCTGTGAGAGGTGTGTGGACTGCTCTCTCTCTCTCTCCACCCTGTGAGAGGTGTGGACTGTGGACTGCCCTCTCTCTCTCTCTCTCCACCCTGTGAGAGGTGTGAGGACTGCTCTCTCTCTCTCTCCACCCTGTGAGAGGTGTGTGGACTGCTCTCTCTCTCTCTCTCCACCCTGTGAGAGGTGTGTGGACTGCTCTCTCTCTCCACCCTGTGAGAGGTGTGTGGACTGCTCTCTCTCTCTCCACCCTGTGAGAGGTGTGTGGACTGCTCTCTCTCTCTCTCCACCCTGTGAGAGGTGTGTGGACTGCTCTCTCTCTCTCCACCCTGTGAGAGGTGTGTGGACTGCTCTCTCTCTCTCCACCCTGTGAGAGGTGTGTGGACTGCTCTCTCTCTCCACCCTGTGAGAGGTGTGTGGACTGCTCTCTCTCTCTCTCTCCACCCTGTGAGAGGTGTGTGGACTGCTCTCTCTCTCTCTCCACCCTGTGAGAGGTGTGTGGACTGCTCTCTCTCTCTCCCACCCTACGAGAGGTGTGGAACACGATAGCCACTAGAGAGCGGTACCGTAGTTGCTACGATAGCCGCTGCTACAGTACAGTTCCCGCCATGCTCAAGTGGCTCCTGCAAGCATGTCCCACTCAGACTTACAATACCTTTTGGACTTAAAAACCCCAAGAATTTAAAGTCTGTAGTGACAATGAAGCTGTTTTTGCTATGGAGGGAGGGGGGTAGGGGGGTGTTCCCTTCCCCAACGTTGCGTGTGTTATCACTAAAGAATCTCATAACTTTTTGGGGCGTGTCTGTTGCCACCATGCAATTGCGTAACGTCCTGCATACCTGCTGCGTCCTATGTGCGACTTCTCCCACTCTCACACTTGTACAAAGTCACTCTCCCACTCACACACACACCTGCATAAGGTGGACGTCTCACACACCTGTAAAAGTCTCTCCCCCACGCATTTTTTTATGAGTGACTTAAATATATATATACACACACACATCTAGGCACGCACACAACTGGTTAGTTGTGTGCGACGCACGCAAACACCTACACAGAGACGCGTGCTATTCATACCCGCGCACGCACAACGCATCCACAGCGTTGCAGTGGATGATGACTCGTGCCTCAGTGCTTGCAATTGCAGAGTGCAAGATACCACCTCCTCCTCCTCCCTGCAGGCGTCATCACCACCACAGAACAAGTCCACGGGACCACGCGATTGGATGTGGATGGATGATCGAGACAGAGAATGAAAGGGGGATGGATGAGGTGGGGGATGGATGAGGTAGGGACTGGCGGATGACCGAGGTTGTGGATGACTGATTTTTAGAGTGAACGAGGATCAGTAAGAAATAAGATGGATACGATTCACTTCCTGCATTTCTAAGATGATAGGCAAAAAAGTAATGAATCTTGAGAAACAGAATACTAATCTTATTCCCATACAAAAATATGCAAATTAAATGAACTATGTATGAAAATGGCTACAGGAATAAAATAAAGATCCTATGAAATACTAAAAAAGAAAATCCTTAAAAATTCTTAAAAAAACAGAACTCTGTAGAACGCAAGGAAAATAAAAACAATGCAACTACACAATAACGAGGACAACCTAGGAGAACAAATTCTCCCAAAGATCCAGAACAAGCAAGAGTTATAATAAAGCTATTAGGACAAAAAGAACAAATAACAAATGCCACTGAGAAGGCACACAAAGAACAGATATCTCCAAACCAGGTTACGTGAGAACGCAAGCGAACTCAAACTTTCTTAGGGGCTAGGGTTTGAGAGCTCAAAAAGAGAGAGAGAACTACTAAGAGCGCGACTACTGTACCCTGTGAGAACGCAAGCGGACAAGGATTTAACGGCCTGCCTCCAAAAGAACTCAAATTACATGCTTTCTGCTACACGACGGGAAAATGCTGTTTCAGTTTTCTTCACAACAATTAAGAAGGCAATAACGGCTGACTCTGGCTGTCTGGAAGTTCTTTTGTGTGTGTGTGTGTGTGTGTGTGTGTGTGTGTGTGTGTGTGTGTGTGTGTGCGCGTGTGTGTGTGCGCGTGTGCGTGCGTGCGTGTGTGTGTGGGTGTGTGGGTGTGTGGGTGTGTGTGTGTGTGTGTGTGTGCGCGCGCGTGTGTGTGTGTGTGTGTGTGTGTGTGTGTGTGTGTGTGTGTGTGTGTGTGTGTGTGTGTGTGTGTGTGTGTGTGTGTGTGTGTGTATATATGTGTGTGTATATATGTGTGTGTATATATGTGTGTGTATATATGTGTGTGTATATGTGTGTGTATATGTGTGTGTATATGTGTGTGTATATGTGTGTGTGTGTGTGTTTACTAGTTGTGTTTTTTGCGGGGGTTGAGCTTTGCTCTTTCGGCCCGCCTCTCAACTGTCAATCAACTGTTTACTAACTATATATTTTTTTCCCCCCACACCACACACACACCCCAGGAAGCAGCCCGTGACAGCTGACTAACTCCCAGGTACCTATTTACTGCTAGGTAACAGGGGCACTTAGGGTGAAAGAAACTTTGCCCATTTGTTTCTGCCTCGTGCGGGAATCGAACCCGCGCCACAGAATTACGAGTCCTGCGCGCTATCCACCAGGCTACGAGGCCCCCCCTTGTGTGTGTGTGTGTGTGTGTAATCCCCTAAGTCTAGTTACAGGATGAGAGCTACGCTCGCGGTGTCCCGTCTTCCCAGCACTCTTTGTCATATAACTCTTAGAAATTACAGACGGTTTTGACCTCCACCACCACCTCACTAAACTTGTTCTAACCCTCTACCACTCTGCGAAAGTGAATTATATTTCTTCGGCAGCTTTGTTTACTTAGTTTAAATCTATGACCTCTTGTTCTTGAAGTTCCAGGTCTCAGGAATTCTTCCCTATCTATTTATCAATTCCTATTACTATTTTGTACGTAGTGATCATATCGCCTCTTTTTTCCTCTTCTATCTTCTAGTTTTGGCATATTTAATGCCTCTAACCTCTCCTTAATATTAAAATATAAATACAAAGTGTGTACTCACCTATTTGTGCTTGCGGGGGCTCTTTGGTCCAGCCTCTCAACTGTCAATTAACTGTGTGTGCGTGCGTGTGCGTGCGCTTTTAGCCCCACCCTCACTTCTTGACAACAAATGGCCTGCCTCCAGCTGTGGGACCTCAGGGCAGGTGTACACTCTCAATGGCCGTGCCCCCCCCCCTGTAAAAATTACCCCACTATGGCAACTCTCTCCTAATGGTCCCCGCTTTCCAATCTAGGCAAGACCATTCCGCTAATCCCCATCTAAATCCTAGTCTAATGGTTTCTAAACATAAAAGGCTTCCAATTTCCATGTTTGGGCATTGCTTTCATTAACTTCTTTCTAAAGACGTAGCGGCGATACACGGAGGAGGTCCACCTCTTAATACCAGAGTATGTTTAATGTGCCGCTCTTATTACGTTAGTTTTCCCCTCTGTTTTGTATGTATTTTCTTGAATTTTTGTTTAATATTTGGGCATTAATTGTTTTTTTTCGTATAATAATTGATAAGGGTCCAGCGCGGACCGAATCGTCGCTACATTTTGTTCATATGTCTAGATTGGGTTGGGTTGGGTTGGGTTGGGTTAGGTCGGGTTAGGTCAGGTCAGGTTAGGTTAGGTCAGGTTGGGTTGGGTTGGGTTAGGTTGGGTTAGGTTAGGTTGGGTTAGGTTGGGTTAGGATAGGTTGGGTCAGGTTGGGTTGGGTTGGGTTAGGTCAGGTTGGGTCAGGTTGGGTTGGGTTAGGTTAGGTTGGGTTAGGTTGGGATGTGATGGGGGTTCGTTTTAAGACATATTATTGTGACTTAGGGCCGCATGATATCACAATTCGATTACATTTCTTCAAGTCGTTTCACCTTACAGTATAAACTACTGGTAAAATTTTCTTAAAAGGAACTGGGTATCACAGTGGTCTACATCATCAGCTCACAACCGAGAGATCTGGGTTCAACCACCGGGCAGGACTGAAACGGTTGGGCAAGTTTCCTTTCACCTAACAGTAAAATAGGTTCCCGGGAGTTAGGGAACTGTTATGGGTTCCGTCCTGGGGAAGAAGTTTAGTTGGCTTAGGAGAATGGGAGGGGGGGGGGGTGTGTGGGCTGGTTGATAGGCCTAAGTACAATACAGGCTTCCTGTCCCCGACAAGGGGAAGCTAATAGTCATTGGCTTATATATGTTTGTTGCTCGTCCAAATAATGCTGCAACTAGTTTGTTGTTTTATATGTGAATTATATTGGTCAATATAAACTTTTTTTGGTAATGGCCAGACTACCATAAACATTATGGCAATATTACATGGACTAAAAGTTCTATTAGTTTCTTAATTTAGCAAGCACCGCTGGACAGAAAGGTTTCCGTCATTCTAAACTTAAATTAACCCTTAAGTACCCCTAACTCAACCGACACCTTAACCAACCCAACCAACCCACTCACATATATCTTAAGAATGATCCTGGAAAGTTCAGCCCGGCCTCATAAACAAAGACCAAAGTCCATTCCATGCACGCGCCAAACGCCCTGTTCACGAATAAAAAATTATTTACACACGACTCACAACTGATGACGTTCGAACACTTCTAGAACAAGTGCTTCGCTGACAACTTTTATTGAAACCACAACGCTGTAAATGCTTCGCCCACGTACTAAACTACAAATAATGACCAACAGAGCCTAAACACCTAACCTATGCCTAAATATACACAGTATGCTAATACATAACAATATTAATTTATATTTGAGAAAATTCCTGTTTTGAATTAACAGCGTGTTAAAATTGATGAATGCGTCTTTGGGGTCGACCGCTGGATGGAATGAACTTGGTCTGAGAACGGGTTGGGAAAGTTATAAGTCCGCTTCTTTCATGGCCAAACATCCAACAGTTTTTCACCTGCTCAGTAACTTGATATAAGAAAAAAAACAGGTTACACTTAAGGGACCTCTCAGGTCTAATTACTTCGACTGCTACGATCTAGTTTCCTTAATATTGCGTCTTAATTCCTGGTTTCATCTAATCTTGTGTGCCAATTACGCGGATTTCCACGGCCTCTTCTAGTGCTGGAGTCTTCACATCTACTTTCCAGCAGCGGAGATCATCATCCTTTTGATTACGAGTTTTAGCTGCAAGATAATTAGAGAATTTCCTAATCAAAGTATTCTTTAGGTTTAAAAATTGTCGTTTTTCTATATATACCTGGAGCCTACCTAGAGGGGGTTTCAAGAGTTCTTCTACTTCCCGAGCCCGACCTGGGGCGTGGCTCTCCCTCTCTCTCTCTCATATATATATATATATATATATATAATATATATATATATATATATATATATATATATATATATATATATATATATATATATATATATATAAAACAATGCATAAACAACAGCGCTTCATCAAAGAACATATAATCTCCTCACACAACCAGACCATCACCAGAGAAATCTTAACAAGCAACACACAAATCATCGACAGATACAGCGATAGCAGGAGACTCGACATCAGCGAGGCACTACACATCAAAAAGTCAACACCAGCAATCAACAGCCAATTAACACATAACTATATTCTACCCACTTCAAGACTCCGAACCTGCATAGCAAGAAGAGAAAATACGCAATAATTCGTGTTTTGGGGCAAGATTCACGAAACAGTTACGCAAGCACTTATGAGCGTGTACATCTTTCCTCAATCTTCGACGGCTTTTGTTACATTCATTAAACAGTTTACACGCATGAAAACTTGCCAATCAACTGTTATTATTGTTATAAACAGCATCCTGGTGCTTCGGAGCTCATTAACTGTTTAATAATTGTAAACAAAGCCGCCAAAGATTGGGAAAAGGTATACAGGTTTGTAAGTGCTTGCGTAACTGCTTCGTGAATCTGGCCCCTGGCTAAGTAAAAATTATCTTTACCCCCATTATTACCAGTGGTTCGTGTTTTATCAGCTCACTCAAAAACAAATATAAATATGAAACGGAGTATATAAAACGCAGTCTTTGAAAATGCAAGACGTCACTTACGAAACGCTTCTAGGTGTCAGACCTTAAATAAAAAATGCAAAAATGAACTTTGGAGAGTTAATTTTTCAATTACCCCCGACAGTGAAGAAAATCCTAAGAAATGTTAAGAAGATTCGTGTTAAAATCATAAATCTTACCCTTTCGGTCATATTCAACAACATATGTTTACAAGAAAGAATGCTTTTCATACTAATACTAATATGTATTAGTATGTATATACATACTAATATGTATGTATGTGTGTGTATATATATATTATATATATATATATATATATATATATATATATATATATATATATATATATATATATATATATATATATATATGGTGATAAACATTTTATTCACTCGATTATCGGAGATTTGAACCAGTGTAGGTCCTGTGGGGGAGTCTGTGGGAGTGAGATGTTACCTTTAATATAAAACTATCACAAAAACACATCTTACGTCCAAGAGGAAAACTCTCAAGATTAAACTATATGTATACATATTTTCAGATGAAACTCGCAGCTTCCCCGTGTCTTCCTCGTCTGGTGTGTCTTCCCTCCCCACCTCCTGCCTTTCTCTCTCCTCCTACGACGTTCTCCAAGTGCTGCTCCACCTGACGGCACCTGCTGGAAATGTGAAAGTGGGGTTGGGGAGGGAGAAGTGAGGTCATTGACACAGCTAGTTCCCATCACGCCCCGTGTACCCTATATTTCACCTGAGCAAAGTCTGCAGTGTGTGTGTGTGTATTCACCTAGTTGTATTCACCTAGTTGTGCTTGCGGGGGTTGAGCTCTGCTCTTTCGGCCCGCCTCTCAACTGTCAATAAACTGTTACTATCTTATTTTTTCACACACACACACACACACCACACACACACACACACACACACACACACACACACACACACACTGATAGGTTCCCAATGTAATGATAGGTTCGGTGGGTTGCTTGGGTTGGTACGTTTCAGGTTAGGCAAAACGGTTGCATATTTTTACGGAGTGGCCAATGGACAAAACGGGTCGGTTCAGATCCTTGTCACGTGACAAACGACGTCATCTTCCTTTCACTCTCCTTTTTCCTGCTTTTCTAACCTTCCATTTAGCTCCCTCCTCCTCTTATCCTTCCTAACATTCCTCATTATTTCACTTTTCCCCAATAGCACCTTCACTAGCAGACTCAAGCTTAATGTGTATCTTCCTAGTTTCCCCTTAGCTGTTTTCCTTCCAGCTTTCCATCCTCAACATAATTGCTATTTCCCTAAATTCGACATCAATAATAACTTGCTTTACAATTGTTGCTATTTACATTGCTTTACATATCCACCAGAGCATATTGGTAATATGTTGTAGTGAGAAAGGGAGTTGAAACAGTTTCAGCTGTGATTGGGAATCATCTTGAAGGGAAGAATGGTGGTGTGTGTGAGCTAAGGAACAGGTATAAGTGGTGGGGGAAGAGGATTGGAATCTGGATTTGGCTAGGTTGGGCTATGAAGGTTGGATTTCGCTGGCTATGGTTAAGAGATTGGATGTGGCTAGGGAAACTAGGAAGGTTGTTTTCGCTAGGCAGGGATACGAGGCTGGATTTGGCTAACTTCAACTAAGAGATTGGATTTGGCTATACTGGGCTAGGAAGCTGGATTAGGCTAGCCAAGGCTAGTAGGTTGGATTAGGCTAGCCAAGGCTAGTAGGCTGGATTAGGCTAGCCAAGGCTAGTAGGCTGGATTGGGCTAGGCTAGGCTAGTAGGCTGGATTTGTGTAGCTTGGGCTAGGCTAGGCTAGGATGTTGGATTTGAGCAGGCTAGGGTAGGAGGCTAGATTAGGGGGTATAGACTAGAATGGGTTAGGGAGGGGGGCCGTGAGCATGCCATGATGCACAAGACAGGGGAATTGCACTGAACTTGGGCAATTGTCTGGTTCACCCGGCATTGTGAACTCCACTACAAGGCTGTAGTTGTCTGATCAGTGTGTGTGTGTGTGTGTGTGTGTGTGTGTGTGTGTGTGTGTGTGTGTGTGTGTGTGTGTGTGTGTGTGTGTGTGTGACGTGGGTGAACCCAGCAGTGGAACCTGTTCCCCCTGTGATGTTGAGGGCAGGACACGCAAGCATGTGTAAGGGAGAGAAGAAGAGAAGAAGAGACAAGGAGAACGAAAGTCCCACCAAACAAGAACTTGCGAAAGACGATGACAAAAGAACAATATAAAAAAAAAAACAAGTGTAACTCTAAGATAGCGCACGAGCTTTGTCGTTCACCTCCGTCATTAAATAAATTACATGACATTAGACGAGTGTGTGTGTGTGTGTGTGTGTGTGTGTGTGTGTGTGTGTGTGTGTGTGTGTGTGTGTGTGTGTGTGTGTATTCACCTAGTTGTGCTTGCGGGGGTTTGAGCTCTGCTCTTTCGGCCGGCCTCTCAACTGTCGAACAATCAATTATCACTACTAACTAATCCCCTCCCCCCTCCCATACACACACACACACCCAGGAAGCAGCCCGTGACAGCTGTCTAACTCCCAGGTACCTATTTACTGCTAGGTTAGGCAACAACTCTATGTCACCCTGATGCTAGGGGCATCAGGGGGTGAAAGAAAGTCTGTCCATTTTGTTTCTCGCCGGCGCCGGGAATCGAACCCCGGATCACAGGATTACGTGGCCAGCGTGCTGTCCACTCAAACACCAGCTCCCCCCTTCCTCACCCGTTGTGTGAGAGAGAGAGAGAGAGAGAGAGAGAGAGAGAGAGAGAGAGAGAGAGAGAGAGAGAGAGAGAGAGAGAGAGAGAGAGAGAGAGAGAGAGAGAGAGAATATTCAGATGAGTTAATGTATAATAACAGCTCTCAACTTGGAATTTCTCGAGAAACATCACTACACTTCCCAATGAACAACGTCTTTGATTAAAAACAAAATAAAAAAAAGGACACACTAGGCATTAGACAAGAAGCGAACGCGTCTCAGCCATTCCCAATACAAAATGGCGGCTTTTGAATACCCAACAACCTCTATAACCCAACAAAACCGACCGACACGCAACATTGGAAACGAACAGAGATGGTGTCACGACTGTCTCCTGGGAGCCCCTGTTTTATGCACGCGCCCAACTGTTCCGACCAGTCAACTGAATATGCTCCACCAGTGTCTATTGATGTGACCGAATGAACAAGCTTCGCCCGTCTATTCTAGTAAGTGGCTGGCCGTACCCCCAGTCTGGTGTGTCCTTGTCAGCACGAGAATGGAATGTGTTTTAACTGTCCCAAATTGTGGTAATCGAGTGAACATGACCGGGTCGTGGACAAAAGCGTGCCGCAGGGGGGGGGGCTGCCGCAGGGGGGGGGGGGGCATGGGGGGGGGGGGGGCTGCCGCAGGGGGGGGGGCCGCTGCCGCAGGGGGGGAGGGGGGGGGCTGCCGCAGGGGGGGGGGGGGGGGCTGCCGGGCCGGGGGGGGGGCTGCCGCAGGGGGGGGGGCTGCCGCAGGGGGGGGTGGGGGGCTTGCCGCAGGGGGGGGGGGGGCCGCCGTGGGGGGAGGGGGGGGGGCTGCCGCAGAGGGGCCCGCCGCAGGGGGGGGGGGCACCGCGTGCGGCAAGGGGAGTTGGCAGGCCTTGCGGGCTCTGATCGCCTGACTGGATGATTCACTAAGCAAGAGAACAGTAAGAACGTAAGAATAGATAAAGGAAACTGCCGAAGGCCTACTGATCCTCTCATATTTTTTTTCTCATATTCACTTGAAATTTTGACACGGGTCCAAAAAGACGAGACCGTCATTCATATCCCTGTGTAGAGCCTACGCTTGAAACAATCCAGCGATCCCAACCCCATCCCACAAACACAGCTTGAGGATGGGTTGGCGCAAACCACGCAGTCTCCAGAAGCGACTGGCCCAATTCTGCAGCTTGTCTAGGTCATCTTGGAGGAGGCAAGTTACAATGCTTGGTACACTACAACAGTCTGGCTTCTCTGACTCCTGTCTCTTAGGTATTCTCTCTCTTCTTTCAGATTCTTTTCACTTAACTGCATCTCATGTTTGTGTATTTTTGAGTTCGTGCTGGGGATGGGGAGAGGAGGAGGGGGAGGTGATATATAAGTCAAGCATTAGCGTGCTCGAATTCCAACGAGTTCGGTCGACTGCAAGTCCAACGAGTTCGGTCGACTGCAAGTCCAACGAGTTCGGTCGACTGCAAGTCCAACGAGTTCGGTCGACTGCAAGTCCAACGAGTTCGGTCGACTGCAAGTCCAACGAGTTCGATCGAGCGCAAGGAATATTTGCCCAACCCAGATGAAGATAACCCCCCATTCTCTTCTCCCCAACCAATAACCCCTTCCCAACCCATCCCCCTATTTTGGCAGTACTGATAGTAGCGATGACGACCATAGTAAAAACCAACGAACAACGAAATTGCAAAATAGAAATCGGAACTATTGAGTTGGACAAACCGGGACAACTATTTTGTATTTGTGTTGCAAAGACAAACTAGTCTAACCTAACCTAACCTTCCTAGGGGCCCTAATACACGATATCTGAGGCCTAATATAGTACATATGTGTGCTATACTAGGCCTAGGAATATTTAGTTTGTTTAAGAATTGCTTCCTAGTCAGTTTACTAGTATCTAAAAGTTAAGTACGTAAGAATTCGTGACTATTGACGACCGTCACAATAGGTACTCTCTAAACAGGAGGATTGGTTGCCCTTCCCCCTTTCAAATGTCCGCCCCCCCCCCTCCCCCTTACTAAAGATATCTTCAGGCCTCAAACTTACTGGGTGGAATTCCATCCTCCCCACAACTGAGGGACCCGCGCTCGCAGGTGTGGGCTGAGTACGTGTTACAGTTGTGTCATGGGTAGTGTGTTGCAGGTGTGCTGGTAGGATTCAGGTGTGTTGTATATGTGATGGCGTGTTTGTTAAATGTATAGATAGTGAAGCTTTACTGTGTATGTTCGAAGCTTTTACAGTGTTTATGGTGTGTCTATAGCTTTGAGGGAATGCATTGTAAACCAATTTACTTTCTATACCTCCCAGACTCATTCACTCTCTCTCATTTAATATGTTAAATTTTGCCCCGAGGGGCGAGTTTATTGGGTAGCGCCACTCATCCTATGAGTGGACACACCGCCATAGCAGCATGTACAACACTCCCCAATAGGAAGAAAACCCGCTGGGTTGTTCATCCTGTCACTTGTACCCAGACACAGCTGGGACTTGCTTAACTGTCTCAAGTGAACAGCTTCTCAAACAAGAAGATTAACATTTGTCAACCTTTAAATCTTACGTTATCTTGCGGGTGCAAAATCGGGGAATCTTTTAAGAACAGTATCTATATTTGACAAATAGTATTTTCCTAACTCAAACAATGTGGGGTTTATTATTCTACACATATTTCCAATGACTTAAATGTTCAAATTCTGTTAGGTAGTGGTCAAGGCGGTGTCCGTTACTCTCACTACAGATTCTGTAACTCTGCTGCTCAACTGTTGTTAAAATCTCGAATCTCCATGGATATTTGTATCCAAGACGGATTCTTGCTATTACTGGTTCCCTCCCGCGTCCTCCTCCTCTTCGACCATAATGATTGGGATTGCCAGCTGCAACCATACTGAACCAGGGTACAGATTCACTGATTTGTTCTTCTAACCTCCTCTCCTCAGTTACCTTGTCACGGTGATGTTGCCTGATAATACCTTTAATTTGTAGAGGAGTCTTGGGTAAAAAGTATTCAATATGGTCTCCTTCAGCAGCCAGCACATCTGCTCGTTCATTTCCACAGATTCCAACATGGGAGGGGATCCACAGAAATTTGACGACTCTTCCCTGATTGGTTAGTACTCTCACAGCTCTCCTGAT
>NW_025567999.1:0-16359 GCF_020424385.1 Procambarus clarkii
TTCTTAATCACGTGTTTATTTCGTGATATACACACATATATATATAGTATGTATATATATATATATTATATATATATATATATATTATATATATATATATATATATATATATTATATATATATATATATATATATATATATCTTTTCTTAATCACGTGTTTATTTTCGTGATATACACATATATATATATATATATGTATATATATATATATATATATAATATATATATATATATATATATATATATATATATATATATATATATATATATATATATATATATATATATAATATATATATATATATATATATATATATATATATATATATATATATATATATATATATATATAATATATATATATATATATATATATATATATATATATATATATATATATATATATATATATATATATATTATCGCGCTAATCCGGTTTCGTCTAACGTAAACGCATTGTGGACATAAAGTTATGTCTTCTTTTAAAATATTTGTATAAAATTCAATTTAATCCGATTTCATTGGGGTTTGTTTCAAAACGACGCGCCATGACGTTTTCTTTCTCACCACTAGGCCGCCTGGCGCGTCGGCCTACCCGTCACGTGACGGGCCCATTGTTTTTCGTGTCACGTGTCGTGAGTCGATCACGCTCCCCTCGCGCGCCAAACTCGTTCACTTTTACCCGTTTCCGTGTGGATTATACCCAATTACTTCATCAAAAATGGATCAAGGTCAAGGCCCAAGCACTTCTACAAGCACTCAAGAAACATTGAGAGAACTTGGGGTGTACACATGTGGCACAATTAGAATGCTACGTGGCGCCCCAAGGTATTGCAAGCTCTAGCCAAGGGTAAACTTCCACTGGATACCACAGTATAAACGCCGCAAAGATAATACCTTCATTCTCCTGTGGAAAGACAAGCGAGTGGTTTCAATCATTACCAACATCCACAATGCAGACACTCAGCGAGTTCAGCGAAGGAAGCGAATTCGCAACCCGAGATGAAACAAGTGGAATACAACAGGTAACAGTGAACAAACCGACTGCAATTTGCGAGTACAATAAGTTCATGAAAGGTGTGGACCACTTCGATCAAATGGTTAAATATTACCATTTACCAGGAAAACTCACAAGTGGACCAAAAAGATTACCTTTTATTTCCTGCAAATGGCATTGCATAATGCCTATGTTTTGTACAAATACAACACAACTGATCGAAAAAAGCTAACATTGCTACAGTTCCACGAAGTGGCAATCTGGGCCTTATTGAACTGGGACACAGAGGAGTGGCCTAAAACAACATCATCATCTCAACACTTGCGGCACGCTCAAGACATAAATGATGACACAGCTCCTGCCAATACTGACGCCATGCCAACTCCCGGACCATCTGGTGTGAGGCGGCCTTTGTTCACTACACCACCTCAAGATGAAGCAGCAACCGAATCTGAACCCGACATGTCTGCCACACTGCCAGTTGACGAAACTGTTTTGTCAGATGAATCTGACTCTCCTGCAACTCCTGTTTCACCTCCAGCGAGAGGACCTGGCCGCCCTATTGTTGATTCAGAAAATCGCATGAACTACAAACTGAAACATGAAATTTACAGACTGCCCAAACGTCTCAAGTGTCATGCATGCGCACGGTCCGGTAAAAGGAAAGACACGAACTATGGATGCAAGACCTGTGGTGTTGCACTCTGTGTTGTTCCCTGCTACACCAATTACCACCGGAAACAGGTGTATTGGGTGGTGAAGAAGTAACCACCCGCAACAGCTTCACTCCACCTACAAACCATCTGTTGAGCAACTTCAGGAATGAAGAACCTGAAGAAGGTGGAGTGAAGAACAATGCTCAACTTACTGTTCCACAACCAGCCTTCCCTTGGTAAGTACACCTATTTGGTCCAAGTTTTGTGTAGTACAATTTAGCTCATAGAACATTCTATTGCGAAAACATTGCCACAAAATTGAATGACATACATACAATAATAATATCAGGACAGTGAAATAAGTATAAACTTTCAAAGCAACGTTTCACGCATGTGTCGTTCGGTCACCATTACCGGGTAACAGTGCGCCCACTTCCCACACTCTTGCGGGTGGGCCGGGACCATTATTCTGCGATTATATTCATATCACCGTGTTGGGAATTTTATTGAGAGTCCATTGATACCAAAATTAAGGCTGTAGGACAATTGTAGAGGTGATAATAATCCCAAGAGTAAAAACATTTTGTTGCTGTTGAGTGCTCACGACGACTCATCTTCGTAGTTATTTATTTCATGCTGGTATCTCTATAGCTTTCGTGACTTTTTTTACTGATGTTCTTCTAGAGAATTTTATTGCAAACACGTTGGTACCAAAATGAAATACGTAGCATGAAAACTAAGGTCAGAAAAGTAAAAAGAGTATACACATTTTTGTTTTTACGCTTAAGCCATAAAAACGCCGCGTGCACATAAGGTTGGCTGAGTGACCTTCGCCGAGAGCGCGAAAGTGCTAAATTAGCACTTTCGCGCTCTAGATTAGAGATAACTCGTCACCGTTTTTTCTTACGATTCCGCATAACAGCCTACTTTTCTCGTCCATTGAAAAAATATTTCTATAAATTCCATTTTTTAACCGAAATGGATGGGGATACTCTCAGATTTTTCTCCATGAAATTCCCGTTCTCCCTCACCGAACACATGGCATCTCGGCCTACCCGGTCACGTGGTATACCACATGTTCCCGACATAGATGCCAGCGCAGCTCCTCCTGCTGACGCGGCAGTTTCAACACCCGGGCCCATCTGTTGCGAGGCGTCCTCTGTTCACCTCAACACCTCAAGCCCACTCATCAACCACAAATTCTGAAATGGACATTGAGGACATAGAACCACTTGATGTTTCTGATTTCATAGAAGATTCTACTACAAGTTTGGTGGTTCCTGTAGAAGACAATATTCCTCCAGTGCATCCAAGAAATACAAGAATTATAGATTCAGAACAGCGTCTCAACTACAAGTTGACGCATGAACTCGTGCACTTGGCTTTAAAAAGAGATGCCGTGTTTGTTTCAAGTCTGGCAAAAGGAGGGACGTGATATATGGATGTAAAACTTGTGATGTGGCACTGTGCGCTGCGCCTTGCTACACAAGGTACCACCGAAGAAAGATATTTTGGGTGGAGAAAAAATAACCACCGGCAACAGATTCACTCCGCCTAAGAAACATCAGATGAGCAACTTCAGGATCAGAAGCCTGAAGATGGTGGAGTGAAGAAAAAATGCTCAACTGTTGATCTTCAATCAACATAGACAGGGTAAGTACACCTATTTGGAATTTTTTATCATCTATAAGAAGTTATATTATATTATATACGTTTTGTAGAGAATTTATTTGCGAATTTTTTGGTACCAGAATGAATATTATATCACATAAACTTCTATGAGTAAAAAAAAAAAACACAAAGTATGTTTGGGGGTGTGGCTCTGGGTGTGGCGGCCGTGTGGCAGTGGGTTCCCTTTAGCCGTTGATATATCCAACACGTGGGAAATATTTGTATGTGTTATGTATATGTCTGTGTAGGGAATTTTACTGCGATCACTGTCATACAAATTATAAAATGTTTCAACAAGTATAAACATGACAAACATCAAACGAACGAAAACAATGCATTCGTTTCTGCCGCGAACGCATACTGAGCGACGTGGTTCTATATTTGGCGCTTCTCTTACACATGCTTTGTACAAATGTTATACATTTCATCTTATAGAAAATTTTATTGCGAACACATTGGTATAAAAATGAAATACGTACATAGAAAAGTAGGGTCAGGAAACGTAAAAATGTATAAACTTTCCAAGCATGATTTCCCCCCTGTGTTTTCGCCAGTGCGCTCGCGGCTAACTACTCTCCACTTCACACACTCTTGCGGGTGGGCAATTACCTATATTAAACGTTCATATGCATATGTCCGCGTAGAGGATTTTATTGCGATTCCAATGATACCAAAATTAGCGACGTAGGACAACTGTAGGCTTCGCAACCATTAAGAGAGTGGAAACATTTTGTTGCTGTTTGGCGCTCTCGGCGAGTGATCTGCATAGTTTTTTTTTGTGTTGATACTCCTTATGCTTGGGCGGCATTTTATAGGTATGCTCTTATAGACAATTTCATTGCGAACACAGTGATACCAAATTTAAATACGTGCGCCTTCAATTATTGTCAGGACAGTCAAAAGAGTGTACACTTTTTCGGTATTACCGCGTAGGCGCGCAAAGTGCCGAAAGCATCTGGTGTATTGATTTTTTTTTGAGCGCCTAGAGCGCGAAAGTGTTTTAACTAAGACAAAATTGTAATCACAGGAAAGGCAAGGAGTTAGGGGTGACATGATAGAGGTTTAGATGTGGAAAAATGGACATACCAAAGGGAATAATAATAAGGAATTAATAGGTCAACACAACATAGAACTTGCAACAATAGGTATAAATTGAATAAGTTTAGATTCAGGAAAGACCCGGGTAAATACTGGTTCGGTAGCAGTGTTGTTGATTTGTTGAGCAATTTCCGTGTAACATAATAAAAGTAGGATTCCTTGATTGTTTCAAGCGTAGGTTAGAAAATCATGTATGAAAAATGTAACCTGGATATAAATAGGATCTGCCTCGAATGGGCCAATAGGCCTTCTGCAGTTCCCTTCATTCTTCCTCATATAGCCAGTAAGCCTTTTGCTTTTACCTTTATTCATATGTTCTAATGCGTACAAGTTCATGAATGGACAATACAAAAGAGATATTACTATTGTATTAAAAGTATCAAGACCAAACAATGTTTATCAATTTAATAAGTTTAGATTTAGGAAATGCCTGGGTAAATACTGCATTAGTAACAGGGGTGTTGGTTTGTGGAACCAATTACCGCGTAAGATAAAAGAAGTAAGATCCATTGATTGTTTTCAGCGTAGACTGGATATATATATATATAAAATTGATTGGGTGGTTATAAATAGGAAAGGCCTCATATGTTCCAATAGGACTTCTGCTCTTACCTTCATTCTTGGGTTCTTACAATAGTACATAGGTAATGATGTTAAAGTTAATGGATATAAGCTTGTTGGTGGTGAGATTGCAAAACTGATCTGAGTAATTACGACCAGAAAGAATGCAATACCAAAAAATTAATGCTTACACAAACAAATCCACAATCGCCGTGATGAGGGTGTACGGAAATGATGGGATCATCCCTGGCGTACGCTCGAACCCTCATCATTGCCCTTGTGGGTTTGTTCATTTGATGCATCGCGCTATTGTGATTTCTGCGTGTATTAATGCATACATGTTTGAAATAG
This sequence comes from Procambarus clarkii, assembly GCF_020424385.1. Lineage (NCBI taxonomy): Eukaryota > Metazoa > Arthropoda > Malacostraca > Decapoda > Cambaridae > Procambarus > Procambarus clarkii. The sequence continues at coordinate 5,336 of NW_025567999.1, forward strand.
GGAAAAGAGGATACTAAGAACTTTTTTCTCCAAGCGTTAGTAATGAAATACCTATTCTTCGGTAGCAAATTGTTCATGTTATATTTCTGTAGTTCAGTTTTGGTCGTTATAATATACAATGGACATGAATACACTGGAGAAAGCGTTTATCAAAGGAGGACAAAGTTAACTCTCCCTCGTTCTATTGGTCACGATTGCATATCACCAGACTTCACCTGACTAGATATAGTATATAATTCCACATGCGCAACTCATACCTTCACTTGCTTGATCAGTCCTCTCCTGACTGCACTGTTGCCTTACTCTCGCCCGTTGCTGTAGCCATGGTCAAGACAAAGCCATCTGTGGAGACTTTCGTCTTGCCCAACAAGCTACTGATGATTAAGGAGTAAGTAAGAATAATGGAGCTCTCAGCAGCTAAGATCTCGAAACTCAGGAGTCGCAACAAAGGATTGCACCGATATGTTATGTTGAGAAACCTCAAAAGAAGAATGCAACTCGAGTTAGTGAGGGACACAACGAAATTTGCGGAAGACCTATGTAGCGATAATCCTTCCCGTAGCTGCTTACCACGAGACACGTTAAAATGCACTCCTCAGACATCAACTACCAGTCTGCTTAGGGACACAGACGAGGACAAATTTGGAATGACCAAAAAATCAATGAATAAATGATCGTAATAAGGTAAATTTGACTGATATTTTTATCGAAACGTTAGTGATAAAACAGCTGGTGTTGTTCATCAGCTATATCTTCCTCATTTTAGGCCTCATTTATATTTTGCAGTTCAAGTTAAAAGAGGACGCTGGGATTTATCAATTGAAGTGTTAGTAACAAGACACCTGGTGTGGCTCTTCAGCTATATCTTACTCTGTTTAGGCCCCATTTAGATTATGCATTTCAAATTTGGTCTCCATACTATAGTATGGATATAAATTCACTTGAATGTGTCCAGCGCAAGATGGCAAAGTGTACTTCCCAAATTAGAAACCTTTTATATGAAGAAAGAATTAACTAAGATAAATTTGTAATCACAGGAAAGGCAAGGAGTTAGGGGTGACATGATAGAGGTTTAGAAGTGGAAAAATGGACATACCAAAGGAAATAATAATAAGGAATTAATAGGTCAACACAACATAGAACTTGCAACAATAGGTATAAATTGAATAAGTTTAGATTCAGGAAAGACCCGGGTAAATACTGGTTCGGTAGCAGTGTTGTTGATTTGTTAAGCAATTTCCGTGTAACATAATAGAAGTAGGATTCCTTGATTGTTTCATGCGTAGGGTAGAAATTCATATATGAATGATGTAACGTGGAAAATAAATAGGATCTGCCTCGAATGGGCCAATAGGCCTTCTGCAGTTCCCTTCATTCTGCCTCATATAGCCAGTAAGTCTTTTGCTTTTACCTTTATTCATATGTTCTAATGCGTACAAGTTCATGAATGGACAATACAAAGAGATATTACTATTGTATTAAAAGTATCAAGACCAAACAATGTTTATCAATTTAATAAGTTTAGATTTAGGAAATGCCTAGGTAAATACTGCATTAGTAACAGGGGTGTTGGTTTGTGGAACCAATTACAGCGTAAGATAAAAGAAGTAGGATCCATTGATTGTGTTCTGCGTTGACTGGACATATATATAAAATTGATTGGGTGGTTATAAATAGGAAAGGCCTCATATGTTCCAATAGGACTTCTGCTCTTACCTTCATTCTTGGGTTCTTACAATAGTACATAGGTAATGATGTTAAAGATAATGGATATAAGCTTGTTGGTGGTGAGATTGCAAAACTGATCTGAGTAATTACGACCAGTAAGAATGCAATACCAAAAAATTAATGCTTACACAAACCAATCCACAATCGCCGTGATGAGGGTGTACGGGAATGATGGGATCATCCCTGGCTTACGCTCGAACCCTCATCATTGTCATTGTGGGTTTGTTCATTTGATGCATCGCGCTATTGTGATTTCTGCGTTTATTAATGCATACATGTTTGAAATAGGGAAAAGAGGATACTAAGAACTTTTTTCTCCAAGCGTTAGTAATGAAATACTTATTCTTCGGTAGCAAATTGTTCATGTTATATTTCTGTAGTTAAGTTTTTGGTCGTTATAATATACAATGGACATGAATACACTGGAGAAAGCGTCTATCAAAGGAGGACAAAGTTAACTCTCGTCCTCTATCAAAGGAGGACAAAGTTAACTCTCCCTCGTTTTATTGGTCACGATTGCATATCACCTGACTTGATATTATATATAATTCCGCATGCGCAACTCATACCTTCACTTGCTTGATCAGTCCACTCCTGACTGCACTGTTGCCTTACTCTCGACCGTTGCTGTAGCCACGGTCAAGACAAAGCCATCTGTGGAGAATTTCGTCTTGCCCAACAAGCTTCTGATGATTAAGGAGCAAGTAAGAATAATGAAGCTCTCAGCAGCTAAGATCTCGAAACTCAGGCGTCGCAACAAAGGCTTGCACCGATATGTTATGTTGAGAAACCTCAAAAGAAGAATGCAGCTCGAGCTAGTGAGGGACACAACGAAATTTGCGGAAGACCTATGTAGCGATAATCCTTCCCCGTAGCTGCTTTCCACGAGACACGTTAAAACGCACTCCTCAGACATCAGCGACCAGTCTGCTTAAGGGACACAGACGAGGACAAATTTAGAATGACCAAAAAATCAATGAATAAATGATCGTAATAAGGTAAATTTGACTGATATTTTTATCGAAACGTTAGTGATAAGACAGCTGGTGTTGTTCATCAGCTATATCTTCCTCATTTTAGGCCCCATTTACATTTTGCAGTTCAGGTTAAAAGAGGACGCTGGGATTTATCAATTGAAGTGTTAGTAACAAGACACCTGGTGTGGTTCTTCAGCTATATCTTACTCTGTATAGGCCCCATTTAGATTATGCATTTCAAATTTGGTCTCCATACTATAGTATGGATATAAATTCACTTGAATGTGTCCAGCGTAAGATGGTAAAATTTACTCCCCAAATTAGAAACCTTTTACATGAAGAAAGATTTAACTAAGATAAAATTGTAATCACAGGAAAGGCAAGGAGTTAGGGGTGACATGATAGAGGTTTAGAAGTGGAAAAATGTACATACCAAAGGGAATAATAATAAGGAATTAATAGGTCAACACAACATAGAACTTGCAACAATGGGTATAAATTGAATAAGTTTAAATCCATGAAAGACCTGGGTAAATACTGGTTCGGTAGCAGTGTTGTTGATTTGTTGAGCAATTTCCGTGTAACATAATAAAAGTAGGATTCCTTGATTGTTTAGAGCGTCGGTTAGAAAATCATGTATGAAAAATGTAACCTGGCTATAAATAGGATCTGTCTCGAATGGGCCAATAGGCCTTCTGCAGTTCCCTTCATTCTGCCTCATATAGCCAGTAAGCCTTTTGGTTTTACATTTATTCATATGTTCTAATGCGTACAAGTTCATGAATGTACATAAAAAATGAGATATTACTATTGTATTAAAAGTATCAAGACCAAACAATGTGTATCAATTTAAAAAGTTTAGATTTCGGAAATGCCTGGGTAAATACTGTTTCGGTAGCAGTGTTGTTGATTTGTTGAGCAATTTCCGTGTAACATAATAGAAGTAGGATTCCTTGATTGTTTCAAGTGTAGGGTAGAAGTTCATATATGAATGATGTAAAGTGGAAAATAAATAGGATCTGCCTCGAATGGGCCAATAGGCCTTCTGCAGTTCCCTTCATTCTTCCTCATATAGCCAGTAAGCCTTTTGCTTTTACCTTTATTCATATGTTCTAATGCGTACAAGTTCATGAATGGACAATACAAAAGAGATATTACTATTGTATTAAAAGTATCAAGACCAAACAATGTTTATCAATTTAATAAGTTTAGATTTAGGAAATGCCTGGGTAAATACTGCATTAGTAACAGGGGTGTTGGTTTGTGGAATCAATTACCGCGAAAGATAAAAGAAGTAGGATCCATTGATTGTTTTCAGCGTAGACTGGACATATATATAAAATTGATTGGGTGGTTATAAATAAGAAAGGCCTCATATGTTCCAATAGGACTTCTGCTCTTACCTTCATTCTTGGGTTCTTACAATAGTACATAGGTAATGATGTTAAAGTTAATGGATATAAGCTTGTTGGTGGTGAGATTGCAAAACTGATCTGAGTAATTACGACCAGTAAGAATGCAATACCAAAAAATTAATGCTTACACAAACAAATCCACAATCGCCGTGATGAGGGTCTACTGGAATGATGGGATCATCCCTGGCATACGCTCGAACCCTCATTATTGCCCTTGTGGGTTTGTTCATTTGATGCATCGCGCTATTGTGATTTCTGCGTGTATTAATGCATACATGTTTGAAATAGGGAAAAGAGGATAAAAAGAACTTTTTTCTCCAAGCGTTAGTAATGAAATACTTATTCTTCGGTAGCAAATTGTTCATGTTATATTTCTGTAGTTCAGTTTTGGTCGTTATAATATACAATGGACATGAATACACTGGAAAAAGCGTCTATCAAAGGAGGACAAAGTTAACTCTCCCTCGTTCCATTGGTCACGATTGCATATCACCAGACTTCACCTGACTAGATATAGTATATAATTCCGCATGCGCAACTCATACCTTCACTTGCTTGATCAGTCCTCTCCTGACTGCACTGTTGCCTTACTCTCGCCCGTTGCTGTAGCCATGGTCAAGACAAAGCCATCTGTGGAGACTTTCGTCTTGCCCAACAAGCTTTTGATGATTAAGGAGCAAGGAAGAATAATGGAGCTCTCAGCAGCTAAGATCTCGAAACTCAGGCGTCACAACAAAGGCTTGCACCGATATGTTATGTTGAGAAACCTCAAAAGAAGAATGCAGCTCGAGTTAGTGAGGGACACAACGAAATTTGCGGAAGACCTATGTAGCGATAATCCTTCCCCGTAGCTGCTTACCACGAGACACGTTAAAATGCACTCCTCAGACATCAACTACCAGTCTGCTTAAGTGACACAGACGAGGACAAATTTGGAATGACCAAAAAATCAATGAATAAATGATCGTAATAAGGTAAATTTGACTGATATATTTATCGAAACGTTAGTGATAAAACAGCTGGTGTTGTTCATCAGCTATATCTTCCTCATTTTAGGCCCCATTTATATTTTGCATTTCAGGTTAAAAGAGTATGCTGGGATTTATCAATTGAAGTGTTATTAACAAGACACCTGGTGTGGTTCTTCAGCTATATCTTACTCTGGATAGGCCCCATTTAGATTATGCATTTCAAATTTGGTCTCCATACTATAGTATGGATATAAATTCACTTGAATGTGTCCAGCGTAAGATGGCAAAGTTTACTCCCCAAATTAGAAACCTTTTATATGAAGAAAGAATTAACTAAGATAAATTTGTAATCACAGGAAAGGCAAGGAGTTAGGGGTGACATGATAGAGGTTTAGAAGTGGAAAAATGGACATACCAAAGGAAATAATAATAAGGAATTAATAGGTCAACACAACATAGAACTTGCAATAATAGGTATAAATTGAATAAGTTTAGATTCAGGAAAGACCCGGGTAAATACTGGTTCGGTAGCAGTGTTGTTGACTTGTTAAGCAATTTCCGTGTAACATAATAAAAGTAGGATTCCTTGATTGTTTCAAGCGTCGGTTAGAAAATCATGTATGAAAAATGTAACCTGGATATAAATAGGATCTGCCTCGAATGGGCCAATAGGCCTTCTGCAGTTCCCTTCATTCTTCCTCATATAGCCAGTAAGCCTTTTGCTTTTACCTTTATTCATATGTTCTAATGCGTACAAGTTCATGAATGGACAATACAAAAGAGATATTACTATTGTAATAAAAGTATCAAGACCAAACAATGTGTATCAATTTAATAAGTTTAGATTTAGGAAATGCCTGGGTAAATACTGCATTAGTAACAGGGGTGTTGGTTTGTGGAACCAATTACCGCCTAAGATAAAAGAAGTAGGATCCATTGATTGTTTTCTGCGTAGACTGGACATATATATAAAATTGATTGGGTGGTTATAAATAAGAAAGGCCTCATATGTTCCAATAGGACTTCTGCTCTTACCTTCATTCTTGGGTTCTTACAATAGTACATAGGTAATGATGTTAAAGTTAATGGATATAAGCTTGTTGGTGGTGAGATTGCAAAACTGATCTGAGTAATTACGACCAGTAACAATGCAATATCAAAAAATTAATGTTTACACAAACAAATCCACAATCGCCGTGATGAGGGTGTACGGAAATGATGGGATCATCCCTGGCGTACGCTCGAACCCTCATCATTGCCCTTGTGGGTTTGTTCATTTGATGCATCGCGCTATTGTGATTTCTGCGTGTATTAATGCATACATGTTTGAAATAGGGAAAAGAGGATACTAAGAACTTTTTTCTCCAAGCGTTAGTAATGAAATACTTATTCTTCGGCAGTAAATTGTTCATGTTATATTTCTGTAGTTCAGTTTTGGTCGTTATAATATACAATGGACATGAATACACTGGAGAAAGCGTCTATCAAAGGAGTACAAAGTTAACTCTCCCTCGTTCTATTGGTCACGATTGCATATCACCTGACAAAATATAGTATATAATTCCGATGCGCAAACTCATACCTTCACTTGCTTGATCAGTCCTCTCCTGACTGCACTGTTGCCTTACTCTCGCCCGTTGCTGTAGCCATGGTCAAGACAAAGCCATCTGTGGAGACTTTCGTCTTGCCCAACAAGCTTCTGATGATTAAGGAGCAAGGAAGAATAATGGAGCTCTCAGCAGCTAAGATCTCGAAACTCAGGCGTCACAACAAAGGCTTGCACCGATATGTTATGTTGAGAAACCTCAAAAGAAGAATGCAACTCGAGTTAGTGAGAGACACAACGAAATTTGCGGAAGACCTATGTAGCGATAATCCTTCCCCGTAGCTGCTTACCACGAGACACGTTAAAATGCACTCCTCAGACATCAACTACCAGTCTGCTTAAGTGACGCAGACGAGGACAAATTTGGAATGACCAAAAAATCAATGAATAAATGATCGTAATAAGGTAAATTTGACTGATATTTTTATCGAAACGTTAGTGATAAAACAGCTGGTGTTGTTCATCAGCTATATCTTCCTCATTTTAGGCCCCATTTATATTTTGCATTTCAGGTTAAAAGAGTATGCTGGGATTTATCAATTGAAGTGTTAGTAACAAGACACCTGGTGTGGTTCTTCAGCTATATCTTACTCTGGATAGGCCCCATTTAGATTATGCATTTCAAATTTGGTCTCCATACTATAGTATGGATATAAATTCACTTGAATGTATCCAGCGTAAGATGGCAAAGTTTACTCCCCAAATTAGAAAGCTTTTATATGAAGAAAGAATTAACTAAGATAAATTTGTAATCACAGGAAAGGCAAGGAGTTAGGGTGACATGATAGAGGTTTAGAAGTGGAAAAATGGACATACAAAGGAATAATAATAAGGAATTATAGGTCAACACAACATAGAACTTGCAATAATAGGTATAAATTGAATAAGTTTAGATTCAGGAAAGACCCGGGTAAATACTGGTTCGGTAGCAGTGTTGTTGACTTGTTAAGCAATTTCCGTGTAACATAATAAAAGTAGGATTCCTTGATTGTTTCAAGCGTCGGTTAGAAAATCATGTATGAAAAATGTAACCTGGATATAAATAGGATCTGCCTCGAATGGGCCAATAGGCCTTCTGCAGTTCCCTTCATTCTGCCTCATATAGCCAGTAAGTCTTTTGCTTTTACCTTTATTCATATGTTCTAATGCGTACAAGTTCATGAATGTACATAACAAATGAGATATTACTATTGTATTAAAAGTATCAAGACCAAACAATGTGTATCAATTTAATAAGTTTAGATTTCGGAAATGCCTGGGTAAATACTGTTTCGGTAGCAGTGTTGTTGATTTGTTGAGCAATTTCCGTGTAACATAATAGAAGTAGGATTCCTTGATTGTTTCAAGCGTAGGGTAGAAATTCATATATGAATGATGTAACGTGGAAAATAAATAGGATCTGCCTCGAATGGGCCAATAGGCCTTCTGCAGTTCCCTTCATTCTTCCTCATATAGCCAGTAAGCCTTTTGCTTTTACCTTTATTCATATGTTCTAATGCGTACAAGTTCATGAATGGACAATACAAAGAGATATTACTATTGTAATAAAGTATCAAGACCAACAATGTGTATCAATTTAATAAGTTTAGATTTAGGAATGCCTGGGTAAATACTGCATTAGTAACAGGGGTGTGGTTTGTGGAACCAATTACCGCCTAAGATAAAAGAAGTAGGATCCATTGATTGTTTTCTGCGTAGACTGGACATATATATAAAATTGATTGGGTGGTTATAAATAGGAAAGGCCTCATATGTTCCAATAAGACTTCTGCTCTTACCTTCATTCTTGGGTTCTTACAATAGTACATAGGTAATGATGTTAAAGTTAATGGATATAAGCTTGTTGGTGGTGAGATTGCAAAACTGATCTGAGTAATTACGACCAGTAACAATGCAATATCAAAAAATTAATGTTTACACAAACAAATCCACAATCGCCGTGATGAGGTGTACGGAAATGATGGGATCATCCCTGGCGTACGCTCGACCCTCATCATTGCCCTTGTGGGTTTGTTCATTTGATGCATCGCGCTATTGTGATTTCTGCGTGTATTAATGCATACATGTTTGAAATAGGGAAAAGAGGATACTAAGAACTTTTTTCTCCAAGCGTTAGTAATGAAATACTTATTCTTCGGCAGTAAATTGTTCATGTTATATTTCTGTAGTTCAGTTTTGGTCGTTATAATATACAATGGACATGAATACACTGGAGAAAGCGTTCATCAAAGGAGTACAAAGTTAACTCTCCCTCGTTCTATTGGTCACGATTGCATATCACCTGACAAGATATAGTATATAATTCCGCATGCGCAACTCATACCTTCACTTGCTTGATCAGTCCTCTCCTGACTGCACTGTTGCCTTACTCTCGCCCGTTGCTGTAGCCATGGTCAAGACAAAGCCATCTGTGGAGACTTTCGTCTTGCCCAACAAGCTTCTGATGATTAAGGAGCAAGGAAGAATAATGGAGCTCTCAGCAGCTAAGATCTCGAAACTCAGGCGTCACAACAAAGGCTTGCACCGATATAGTATGTTGAGAAACCTCAAAAGAAGAATGCAACTCGAGTTAGTGAGAGACACAACGAAATTTGCGGAAGACCTATGTAGCGATAATCCTTCCCCGTAGCTGCTTACCACGAGACACGTTAAAATGCACTCCTCAGACATCAACTACCAGTCTGCTTAAGTGACACAGACGAGGACAAATTTGAAATGACCAAAAAAATCAATGAATAAATGATCGTAATAAGGTAAATTTGACTGATATTTTTATCGAAACGTTAGTGATAAAACAGCTGGTGTTGTTCATCAGCTATATCTTCCTCATTTTAGGCCCCATTTATATTTTGCATTTCATGTTAAAAGAGTATGCTGGGATTTATCAATTTAAGTGTTATTAACAAGACATCTGGTGTGGTTCTTCAGCTATATCTTACTCTGGATAGGCCCCATTTAGATTATGCATTTCAAATTTGGTCTCCATACTATAGTATGGATATAAATTCACTTGAATGTGTCCAGCGTAAGATGGCAAAGTTTACTCCCCAATTAGAAACCTTTTATATGAAGAAAGAATTACTAAGATAAATTTGTAATCACAGGAAAGGCAAGGAGTTAGGGGTGACATGATAGAGGTTTAGAAGTGGAAAAATGGACATACCAAAGGAAATAATAATACGGAATTAATAGGTCAACACAACATAGAACTTGCAATAATAGGTATAAATTGAATAAGTTTAGATTCAGGAAAGACCCGGGTAAATACTGGTTCGGTAGCAGTGTTGTTGATTTGTTAAGCAATTTCCGTGTAACATAATAAAAGTAGGATTCCTTGATTGTTTAGAGCGTCGGTTAGAAAATCATGTATGAAAAATGTAACCTGGCTATAAATAGGATCTGTCTCGAATGGGCCAATAGGCCTTCTGCAGTTCCCTTCATTCTGCCTCATATAGCCAGTAAGCCTTTTGGTTTTACATTTATTCATATGTTCTAATTGTTCATGTTATATTTCTGTAGTTCAGTTTTGGTCGTTATAATATACAATGGACAGGAATACACTGGAAAAAGCGTTCATCAAAGGAGTCCAAAGTTAACTCTCCCTCGTTCTATGGTCACGATTGCATATCACCAGACTTCACCTGACAGATATAGTATATATTCCGGATGCGCAACTCAACCTTCACTTGCTTGATCAGTCCTCTCCTGACTGCACTGTTGCCTTACTCTCGCCCGTTGCTGTAGCCATGGTCAAGACAAAGCCATCTGTGGAGACTTTCGTCTTGCCCAACAACTTCTGATGATTAAGGAGCAAGTAAGAATAATGGAGCCTCTCAGCAGCTAAGATCTCGAAACTCAGGGCGTCGCAACAAATGCTTGCACCGATGATGTTATGTTGAGAAACCTCAAAGAAAATGCAACTCGAGGTAGTGAGAGACACAACGAAATTGCGGAAGACCTATGTAGCGATAATCCTTCCCCGTAGCTGCTTACTACGAGACACGTTAAAATGCACTCCTCAGACATCAACTACCAGTCTGCTTAAGTGACACAGACGAGGACAAATTTGGAATGACCAAAAAATCAATGAATAAATGATCGTAATAAGGTAAATTTGACTGATATTTTATCGAAACGTTAGTGATAAAACAGCTGGTGTTGTTCATCAGCTATATCTTCCTCCATTTTAGGCCCCATTTAATTTTGCAGTTAGGTTAAAAGAGTATGCTGGGATTTATCAATTTAAGTGTTATTAACAAGACATCTGGTGGTTCTTCAGCTATATCTTACTCTGGATAGGCCCCATTTAGATTATGCATTTCAATTT
>NW_025568000.1:0-63492 GCF_020424385.1 Procambarus clarkii
GTGTGTGTGTGTGTGTGTGTGTGTGTGTGTGTGTGTGTGTGTGTGTACGTGTAGTGTGTGTACGTGTAGTCAGTAGTAGGGGGGAGAGGGGGGGAGAGTGAGATGGGGGTTAAGAGGAGGTGGGTGAGGGGTTGTCTTCAGACTAAGGCTGGGGGATTAGCGGCTTATCTGGGTTCCCAGTGAGCTCATAGCTGCTGTCCCTGTTATCTGACTACCACTTACGATTGTATTATTGAATGGAATGCAATAGTGTCTATGATATGCTATTATATAAACCTTGCACACTGTTGGAGACCTATGAGAGACACTTACCAGCCAGCCCCCCACAAGCACTCTAGGCGAATTCACGGCGTGTCGTCGTAATCCTGTGAGGTCTTTAGGTCTCCACTTGCGTCCCAGCTGATGCGACTGATGCTGCCTCAAGAAATCTATCTTCAATAGCTATCTTCTCAAAATTCACTAAGATATTTCACCACGAGACGTGATCAATGTGTTGCATTACAATGCCCCTGTTCGATTTACACTGTCCCGATTCTCAATGCACAGTGCACTCGCTCCCTTGACCCCTATTATTCCCTCAATATGCGCAAACCGCTGACCCAACACGTCTGCTCCCTATCAAGGCTGACCCAAGACTGTGTGTGTGTGTGTGTGTGTGTGTGTGGTGTGTGTGTGTGTTGTGTGTGTGTGTGTGTGTGTGTGTGTGTGTGTGTGTGTGTGTGTGTGGTGTGTGTGTGCTGTAGCGGAGAGAGAGATGAAGGTAAGTGAGTGTAAGCCAGCATACTAATTGGCCAGGAGGAGGCCGGAGGCTCGTGTGACCTCGAGAGCCTACATCCTGTATCGCAGATAAACTCCACCAGAGGCCGGACAAAACGCCTCATTTGGCCATTTAGGCCAAGCCTTAAGGTCAACAAAAGCACCGCCCGGCGCAACACTGTATTAGACAGGCACTTCCTGTCTTGAAGGCTACACTACATGTACAATGTTTCCGTGTGTCGAGCCCCACCACACCCGACTGGCTACTCCGGCCTATAGTTCAGTTCCCCCTCTCGTATCCCGAAGACCATCCACGACACTTGCGATCTCGTAAAGGTTAAAGGAAAGATTTATGTGTTGTATATGTTAAGTCGCCGTGAGAGCAAGTTGTGAGGTGTTGTGCAGGTTGTTAAGGGATGAGGGGGGGTTAGGGGGGTTAGGGTGGGGTTAGGGGAGGGTTAGGGTGGGGTTAGGGGTGTTGTGATGAGGAGGTCGGGCTGAGGGTTGACATCCAACCCACACATCTAAAACTGACACAACCCGGTCACGTTTCGGTTCATCTTGGACCATTTATCAAGTTGTGTAACAGAGAGAGAATTCAAATTCTCTCTTTATTATGCACCCCATACCCTCTCGTGGGGGGTGGTGGTAAGGGTTACAAAGGCACATAATCGGTTCAGGAACTGAACTACATTGTTCGTTTAGATAAGCAAGTAACAATCTTTTTGAAGCACAGTTACACAATTATTTATATATATATATATATATATATATATATATATATATATATATATATATATATATATAATATATATATATAAATACATACACACACATCGATAATCTTTTGTATCACAAGTGATTCAACAAGAGGCTCACAACAGTCACTATACAAGGCACTTTACATCTATGGTGAGTCACAGTTACTAGTCTTGCTCCACACCCCCCCAACTGGGCGGCAGCTTTACAGTCATGTGCTCCACACCCACCCAACTGGGCGGCAGCTTTACAGTCATGTGCTCCACACCCACCCAACTGGGCGGCAGCTTTACAGTCATGTGCTCCACACCCACCCAACTGAGCGGCAGCTTTACAGTCATGTGCTCCACACCCACCGACAAACTGGGCGGCAGCTTTACAGTCATGTGCTCCACACCCACCCAACTGGGCGGCAGCTTTACAGTCATGTGCTCCACACCCACCAACTGGGCGGCAGCTTTACAGTCATGTGCTCCACACCCACCCATTGGATGAAACAGCCAATGTTGAATCTCAACGACTATAGGATGGACAGGATTAGTGGACCCGAGAACCATGAGGGCACTTCGAGTCAACTACAATCACAAAGTAGGATTGACAATGAGTAAGCAAGAGACGGAGAGCAGGAGAATAACAAAAAGTTCCACTGTGAAGATGCTCGTCTCCGAAGGGAGGCGACACATATAAGTGCGGTCAGGAAAAACAACAGAGTAACCTACACCGTTCGCAGACATAGACCCATCGGTGTGGATGGAGACGGAGCGGGAGTGGAAGAAAAGTGCTCAAGAAAAAGGCATTTCAGAACCGTAGGAGGAGTAAAAGCTTTAATAATGCGGGTCAAGGATGTACAAAACTTTGGAAGGGGAACCCTCCACGGAGGCAAGGCAGGAACAATACGAGGAGAAATAAGAGAAAGACGAATGGAAAGAGTCCTGTAAGCGAGATAGCTGGACAGAAAGAGGGAGGTGGTGAAGAGGAACAGGAACTACAGGAGGGGTAAAGTCAAAGCACAGCAGAGGTGAGAGGAAGGATGCTGCAAGGACCGCGCTAGATAGCGAAAACAGTAGCGATCATGGCGGTCCTGTAGAGATAGGAACCCAGTCTCAACATACAAGCTGAGGGCGGGAGTCAAACAAAAGGCACTGGAGCTGAGGCGCAACCCAGCGTGGTGCAAAGCATCAAGACGGCGAAGAGTAGAAGCAGACGAGTAAACAGAGCAACCATAATCGAGTTTAGACAGAACGAGTGAGGAATGTAGAGAGAGGAGGAATGCCTATCCGTCCCCCAAGAAGTATGGGACAAAACCTTAAGGAGAGAAAGGACCTTAGAGCATTCAGCACAGAGTTAAGAGATATGGGGCGACCAAGACAAACGAGTGTCAAAGATTAACCTCGGAAGCTTAGCGGAATCCTTGTACACAAGGGGATGTCCATAAAGTGACAAAGAGGGACGAAGAATGACACGCTTCCGAGTAAAAGTCATGGCATAAGTCTTAGATGAAGAATGGTATTTTATCAAATCACCTCATTCTTTGGGGCACACGTGAGGAACATAAATGCGAACAAGCCTGAATGGTCCCCAGGACTATATGCAACTGAAAACTCAGCAGACTGCTCCTGGCAGTATGGGTTCGAGTCACTTCTGGGGTGTGAGTTTTCAGTTGTATATAGTCCTGGGGACCATTCAGGCTTGTTTGCATATATTATATATATATATATATATATATAATATATATATATATATATATATATATATATATATATATATATATATAAGTAGGTGTAGTAGTAGTAGGTGCCACGGCCAGCTGATCATCCCCCCAGCCTCCAACCGCCGCCCACCCTCCAGTCTCCACCCGCCGTCCACCCTCCCGTCCAGCGCCCGCCCAGCGCCCGCCCATGTCGCAGCTCTCGACAGATAGCCAGGCTTCTCCAAGCCAAGATGAGCCATCAAGCAGGGATAGACACGGTAGATGTCAGACGTGTGACAGGGTATGCTATATCCGGTTGAGGGACGATAATGTGCGCATTCATTCCAACAACGGAGTCAGGTGTTTGGGTTCTGAGCGCCCTCCCAGGGAGAACACCAATCAACAGCCCACACCGCCCGTAAGGCAAAACACCTCCCAGACCTTCATTCCCACAGAAAATTTATTAGAAGCTATCAAAGCAACATCGGCCAGAACCTTGCAACACATCCCTAAAGCAGCCCGCCCCCATGCAGCAGCCAAATTATCTGCCCTCCTGAGAAAGGTCAACGACTCTCCTGGAACGACCCAAGCATGGCACAACCTCCTAATGTTTGGCAACATATGTCTAGCCACCCCTGCAAGGAGAGACAAAACCTTAGCTGCCTCAGTCATCAAAGCTATAAATGATTTTCCCAGGGAGGACAACCAGGTGCGCCTTCCCACTCGCGCGAGAAACACCCACGGCAGGAAGAGCAACAGTGGCATATCCGAGACATCAAAAATCAGAACATCAGTCACCAAGAAAATAGAAGAAGGAAACACTATTGGCGCAATACGAGTCATCACCAGTGAGGACTCAATTGCCGACAGAGATGCCGCAACAGCTCAAGCCCTAAGGGAGAAACACCCACCCAGGGCTCCGCGTGAGGACGACATTGTACAAGTGGGGGCTACCGGAGCAGAACCTCTCTGGGTGGCTGAATCTGTGGTCCATAAAGCAACCATGTCCTTCCCTACAGGATCAGCAGGTGGGTTCACAGGACTAAAACCCAACCACCTCAAGCAAATGCTCAACCCTGCACTGGGTGCCATTGCAAAGAACCTCTTGGTGGAACTAACCAGATTCACCAACACATGTCTAGCCGGCAACATAGCAGCGTCCATAAGACCTATCTTTTTTGGAGCATCTCTCTGTGCTCTAAAGAAAAAGGATGGAGGGATCAGGCCAATAGCTGTGGGCAATTCTCTCCGGCGTCTCGTCGCAAAGGCAGCTGCAAGAACAGTTAGTGATGCAGCGGCCAACATGCTGAAGCCAAAAACAGCTCGGGTTTGGCATTCCACAAGGGTGTGAGGCGGCAGCCCATGCAGCTCGAGCCTTCTTCGCCAACCATCACAGACGAAAAGGCCCTTATCAAGCTAGATTTCAAAAATGCCTTCAATTTGGTGCGGAGGGATGCTGTACTCCGTGCGGTTCATAGTCATTTCCCTTCCCTCTACCCTTTTGTACATTCATGCTACAGTATGGATCTTAAGCTACTTTTTGGCGAACATGAAATTGACTCGCGAGAAGGCGTCCAACAGGGTGACCCCCTTGCTCCTCTCCTTTTCTGCTTAGTCATCAAACAAGTCACAGAGGTCCTGTCCAGCGAGCTTAACATCTGGTTCTTGGATGATGGTACCCTAGCTGGTTCCCAAGACTCCCTCCTGGAGGACATCAGAAAAATCCAGGAGCAAGGTTCAGTTTTAGGCCTCACCCTGAACCCTTCTAAATGTGAAATAATATGTTCCAACCAGGGCATCGTAGAGAGAATAGAGGGTCTTCTGCCAAATATCCATAAAACTAAACCTGAAGACAGCACACTCCTAGGAGCTCCCCTGGGGTGGAAAGCCATCGATGAGGTCCTTGATAAGAAAATCGCCGACCTTAAGAGGATGGATGGGAGGATTGAGGATATTGATGCTCATGATGCACTCTACCTCATCACCAGATGTCTGTCCCTCCCCAGGTTAACCTACTTTCTGAGGTGTTCACCATCTTACAGTAGCCAAAAACTAAGTGAGTATGACCGGTTACTGAAATCAATGCTAGAAAAAGCCCTTAACCTCTCTCTCAATGACCTACAGTGGAAACAAGCCTCTCTTCCCCGTAAGACTTGGGGGGCCTCGGAGTTCGAACAGCAACGCAAATCGCTGTTCCAGCCTTCCTGTCCTCCTTATCAGCATCCGACGACCTGTGAAGGAAATTCTACCTGCCCACTTACATCAGCTGGCAGGTGTACATGATCTCAATTTTACACGCTGTGCCACAGAGTGGGCCTCTCGTGCAGGCCAATCACCTCAACCACCATCCCCAAAAGCCCACAAGCAATCCAGCTGGGATGGCCCCATTATAGACCAAGTTGCTGCAGAGTGCCTGGGTGCTGCAACAACACAACACGACATTGCTCGCCTCACAGCAGTAGCAGCACCACATGCAGGGGATTTCCTGTTAGCAACCCAATGTCGGCAACTGGCACGCGTCTCACACCACACGCCCTCCGAATTGCTGTGGCCCTCCGCCTTGCTGCCCCAATCCACATCAGATATAGGTGTATTTGCGGTGAGGTGGTGGCTGACAGGTACGGCCACCATGGCCTACTCTGCCAAAGCACAGGGGGATGGCACTCGAGGCACAATGAAGTTAACGACATCATCAAGAGGAGCCTCGCCACAGCTGGATGCCCAGCTGAAAGAGAGCCCCGTTACCTAACGCCCCGTAACTCTGATGCTCTTATTGGTCGCCCGGATGGTATCACAGTGAACCCCTGGAAGAATGGCAAGCAGTTGGTATGGGACTACACGTGCGTATCAACCCTGGCTAACACCTACATTAACCTCAGTGTTGCACAACCAGGTGGCGCTGCCACCCACAGGGAAGCAGCCAAATCCCGTAGTATAGAGAACTGGATCACCACTACAATTTTGTCCCCATTGCTTCTGAGACACTCGGCGCCTGGGGTAAAAGTGCTACCAGTTTTTGAAGGAACTGGGTTCTAGCTCATTGAAACAACAAGGGACCCAAGAGCTACAAGCTTTCTTTTCCAGCGCCTCAGTGTGGCGATACAGAGGGGAAATGCGCACTGCATCCAGGGTTCCTGCCCGCCATCTGAGGAGCTGGAGGAACTCGACAACCTATGAGAACCATCTTTGTAACCCATATGTAACTCCTTTTTGTAACAAAGTTCAAATAAAGTAAATATATATGTGTACATACAAAAGAATGGGGGTGGTAGGAGAAGATAATATTAGTGTTCAGTGAGAAGCCACAAGGTCTCCTCTGAATACTTTTTATTTCTTCTCCGAGGCTATGGGTCCCCACATTGGCACCAGAGGTGGTACCCTCACAAACTTTATATATATATATATATATATATATATATATATATATATATATATTATATATATCATTAATAATTGTGTAACTAGCTTCAAAAGATTGTTACTGGCTTATCTAAACGAACAATGTAGTTCAGTTCCTGAACCGATTATGTGCCTCTGTAACCCTTTTTCACCACCACCGCCCACGAGAAGGGTATGGGGTGCATAATAAAGAGAGAATTTGAATTCTCTCTCTGTTACACAACTTGATAAATGGTCCAAGATGAACCGAAACGTGACCGGTTGTTCAGTTTTAGATGTGTGGGTTGGATGTCAACCCTCAGCCCGACCTCCTCATCACAACACCCCTAACCCCACCCTAACCCTCCCCTAACCCCACCCTAACCCCCCTAACCCCCCCTCATCCCTTAACAACCTGCACAACACCTCACAACTTGCTCTCACGGCGACTTAACATATACAACACATAAATCTTTCCCTTAACCTTTAAGAGATCGCAAGTGTCGTGGATGGTCTTCGGGATACGAGAGGGGGAACTGAACTATAGGCCGGAGTAGCCAGGTCGGGTGTGGTGGGGCGCGACACACGGAAACATTGTACATGTAGTGTAGCCTTCAAGACAGGAAGTGCCTGTCTAATACAGTGTTGCGCCGGGCGGTGCTTTTGTTGACCTTAAGGCTTGGCCTAAATGGCCAAATGAGGCGTTTTGCCCGGCCTCTGGTGGAGTTTATCTGCGATACAGGATGTAGGCTCTCGAGGTCACACGAGCCTCCGGCCTCCTCCTTGCCAATTAGTATGCTGGCACACACTCACTAGAACGTGCACACATATACACACACAAGAGGCTAGTGAAAGAGCAGGAGATGCAGGCTGGAGTGAAAGGGAAGGTACTCCATTAGATATGGGAGTACCTAAGCAACAGAAGACAACGAGTCACTGTGAGGGGTGAGGTCTCAGATTGGCGAGACGTTACGAGTGGAGTCCCGCAGGGGTCAGTCCTTGGACCTATACTGTTTCTGATATATGTAAATGATCTCCCAGAGGGTATAGACTCGTTTCTCTCAATGTTTGCTGATGACGCAAAATTATGAGGAGGATTGAAACAGAGGAGGACCGTAGGAGGCTACAACATTACCTGGACAGATTGAATGAATGGTCCAACAAATGGCTCCTCAAGTTCAACCCAAGTAAATGCAAAGAAATGAAACTAGGCGGAGGAAACAGAAGGCCTGACACAGGATATAGAATGGGAGATGAAGTACTTCAGGAAACTGACAGAGACGAAGCTGAAAAAAGTTCAGAGGTATGCGACTAACTAGTCCCGGAGCTAAGAGGTATGAGTTAGGAGGAAAGGCTGCGAGAGATGCACCTTACGACACTGGAAGACAGAAGAGTAAGGGGAGACATGATCACTACCTACAAAATCCTCAGGGGTATTGACAGGGTGGACAAGGATAAACTATTCAACACTGGTGGGACGCGAACAAGGGGACACAGGTGGAAGCTGAGTACCCACATGAGCCACAGAGACGTTAGAAAGAACTTTTTTCAGTGTCAGAGTAGTTAACGGATGGAATGCATTAGGCAGTGATGTGATGGAGGCTGACTCTATACACAGTTTCAAATGTAGATATGATAGAGCCCAGTAGGCTCAGGAACCTGTACACCAGTTGACTGGCGGTTGAGAGGCGGGACCAAAGAGCCAAAGGTCAACCCCCGCAAGCACAACTAGGTGAGTACACACACACACACTCCCCTGTTTCCGAGCAGTAAATAGGTATTTGTGAGTTAGACAGCTGCTACGGGCTGCTTCCTAGGGATGTGTGAGTACTCACCTAGTTGTGTTTGCGGGGGTTGAGCTCTGGCTCTTTGGTCCCGCTTCTCAACCGTCAATCAACTGGTGTACAGGTTCCTGAGCCTACTGGGCTCTGTCATACTTACATTTGAAACTGTGTATGGAGTCAGCCTCCACCACATCCCTGCCTAATGCATTCCACCTGTTAACTACTCTGACACTGAAAAAGTTATTTCTAACGTCCCTGTGGCTCATTTGGGTACTCAGTTTCCACCTGTGTCCCCTTGTTCGCGTACCACCCGTGTTAAACAGTTTATCTACCCTGTCAAGTGTGTGTGTGTGTGTGTGTGTGTGGTGTGTGTGTGTGTGTGTGTGTTGTTAGAGAAATATATATATCAGACATAATAGAGGAAAAATAAATTGGTTAGAAAGGCGGGGTTCAAGAGCTAATAGCTCGATTCTGCAGATACAGATAGTAAATGTTTACATGAGTCCAGCAAACATTAGAACTATGACCTATCTTGAATGATCAGCGCAGACTGAATAGTCTAACAAGCGGCTACTAGAGTTTAACTCAATAAATGTACATTAAATAAGTGCTGGGAACAGAGGACCGAACACATGATACCAAATTAAAGAGGAAACTCTTCAAGTATCAGGCAGAGAAAAATGACCAACATCTGATACCAGTAATTGTGTCAAAGCCAATATTGAAAGTGCATTACCAGCGACATATGCAAGGTTAGCCAACATTTATTTATTTATATCGACTTGAGAATGGTCCAGGACGGACCGAAACGTCGTCGTCCCTTCAACTTCTAGTGTGTGGTCTGGTCAACTTACTTCAGCCACGTTATTGTGACTCATCGCCTGCATTTATTTATTTTTTTATTTATATACAAGAAGGTACATTGGGATTGTGAGAATACATAGCATAGTATTAACACTCTTGTAAAGCCACTAGTACACGCAGCGTTTCGGGCAGGTCCTTAATCTAACAGATAATTTTAAGTAGGTAAATTCTAGCAGAATTAATAAAATGATCACAAATACATTCCAAGAAAAAAAAATGAGATAACATAAGAACTCTTCGTAGATATCTGAATAAGCTGTCATTCGGGAACTGTATGCCACACATGTTCAGTTCTGGAGTATGTAGCACCAGTGAGAAATCCTGACGTCATTAAAATATTTAACGAATCTGGAGTGTGTTGAGAGGTATGCCAGCAGACTAGTCCCAGAGATGAGAGGTTGATGTTACTAGGAACGACTGGAGGAATTAAGCCTCAAGTCACTGGAAGAGAGAATTAACAGTGAAGACATGATCACCCCATACAAATTTCTCTGGGTAAATAGAGTAAACAGATACTGGGATGCACAGATGAGTGAGGGGGCGGCGGTAGACTTCATAAACAGCTTCAAAGAGAGATATGACAGTAAGAGGCTGAAGAACCTGTACGTCAGTATTGAAAGTTGAGAGACGGGATCCAAGAAATTAAACTAATTGTCAAGTAAGCATAACTAGGTTAGTACATAAACAACCAAATAGTCCAAGATTTGATTCCCAGACAGGATAAGAAGTTTCGACAATTTTCCTTACACCTCATGCATCTGGATATATATTTTTAAAATATATTTGTTGAGAGGCGACAAGCCTGCACGTCATCATTCTACTCCGGCGAGTCATTCACCTCAAGCAGCCGCTGGGGCATATTGTATCTAGATCAAGGTGTAATAATTTGTTTTGGTAAATTATACCAAAATTTAGTAAATTGTGAAAATATTTTGTGGCCAGGAATAAATGGAGCTTACTGGGACTTCCGAGGTGACCTCCTTCATCGCAACACCCAACATGTTATAACCAAAGGAGGTGACAGACTGGTATAGAGGTGAAGTCTTGACAGTCAGAATAGAGTTCGAGGTGGGAAGGAGGCAGCGGGAGAGACCGCGGGCTGGGTCTCGGCAACACAACTCTTGACATCAACCGTGAAGGAAGCATTTGCTCAGAAATCCAAACTTCCAATGTTAACGTTCTCGCGAAGAAATGCTATTTTGAATTAAATTTATATTGATATTTAGAAAATGTCGAGGCATCCGTGAAGCCTTTTCTTAACAGTTGGGAATCGCGATTTCATTTGAAGGGGGCCATTGTGAAGAGTTACAATGGCCATTTGCAGATGTTGCTGGTTTGTGAACCAGGACCTCTGTTTCGACCACCGACAGGTTTATGTGGAGTGGCATCCCATACCCATCCTGTGAGTAGTACTGGATCCCATACCCATCCTGTGAGTAGTACTGGATCCCATACCCATCCTGTGAGTAGTACTGGATCCCATACCCATCCTGTGAGTAGTACTGGATCCCATACCCATCCTGTGAGTAGTACTGGATCCCATACCCATCCTGTGAGTAGTACTGGATCCCATACCCATCCTGCGAGTAGTACTGGATCCCATACCCATCCTGCGAGTAGTACTGGATCCCATACCCATCCTGCGAGTAGTACTGGATCCCATACCCATCCTGCGAGTAGTACTGGAACCCATACCCATCCTGTGAGTAGTACTGGATTCCATACTCATCCTGCGAGTAGTACTGGATCCCATACCCATCCTGCGAGTAGTACTGGATCCCATACCCATCCTGCGAGTAGTAATGGATCCCATACCCATCCTGCGAGTAGTACTGGAACCCATACCCATCCTGTGAGTAGTACTGGATCCCATACCCATCCTGCGAGTAGTACTGGATCCCATACCCATCCTGCGAGTAGTACTGGATCCCATACCCATCCTGCGAGTAGTACTGGATCCCATACCCATCCTGTGAGTAGTACTGGATTCCATACTCATCCTGCGAGTAGTACTTGATCCCATACCCATCCTATGAGTAGTACTGCATCCCACACCCACCCTGTGAGTAGTACTGGATCCCATACCCATCCTGTGAGTAGTACTGGATCCCATACCCATCCTGCGAGTAGTACTGGATCCCATACCCATCCTGTGAGTAGTACTGGATCCCATACCCATCCCGAGTAGTATGATCCCATACCCATCCTGTGAGTAGTACTGGATCCCATACCCATCCTGTGAGTAGTACTGGATCCCATACCCATCCTGTGAGTAGTACTGGATCCCATACCCATCCTGTGAGTAGTACTGGATCCCATACCCATCCTGTGAGTAGTACTGGATCCCATACGCCATCCTGTGAGTAGTACTGGAACCCATACCCATCCTGTGAGTAGTACTGGATCCCATACCCATCCTGTGAGTAGTACTGGATCCCATACCCATCCTGTGAGTAGTACTGGATCCCATACCCATCCTGTGAGAAGTACTGGATCCTATACCCCATCCTGTGAGTAGTACTGGAACCCATACCCATCCTGTGAGTAGTACTTGATCCCATACCCATCCTGTGAGTAGTACTGGATCCCATACCCATCCTGTGAGTAGTACTGGATCCCATACCCCATCCTGTGAGTAGTACTGGAACCCATACCCATCGTGTGAGTAGTACTGGATCCCATACCCATCCTGTGAGTAGTACTGGATCCCATACCCATCCTGTGAGTAGTACTGGATCCCATACCCATCCTGTGAGTAGTACTGGATCCCATACCCATCCTGTGAGTAGTACTGGATCCCATACCCATCCTGTGAGTAGTACTGGATCCCATACCCATCCTGTGAGTAGTACTGGATCCCATACCCATCCTGTGAGTAGTACTGGATCCCATACCCATCCTGTGAGTAGTACTGGATCCCATACCCATCCTGCGAGTAGTACTGGATCCCATACCCCATCCTGTGAGTAGTACTGGATCCCATACCCATCCTGTGAGTAGTACTGGATCCAATACCCATCCTGCGAGTAGTACTGGATCCCATACCCATCCTGCGAGTAGTACTGGATCCCATACCCATCCTGCGAGTAGTACTGGATCCCATACCCATCCTGTGAGTAGTACTGGATCCCATACCCATCCTGTGAGTAGTACTGGATCCCATACCCATCCTGTGAGTAGTACTGGATCCCATACCCATCCTGTGAGTAGTACTGGATCCCATACCCATCCTGTGAGTAGTACTGGATCCCATACCCATCCTGCGAGTAGTACTGGATCCCATACCCATCCTGTGCGAGTAGTACTGGATCCCATACCCATCCTGTGAGTAGTACTGGATCCCATACCCATCCTGCGAGTAGTACTGGATCCCATACCCATCCTGTGAGTAGTACTGGATCCCATACCCATCCTGCGAGTAGTACTGGATCCCATACCCATCCTGTGAGTAGTACTGGATCCCATACCTATCCTGCGAGTAGTACTGGACCCCATACCCCCTGTGAGTAGTATGGACCCCATACCTATCCTGTGAGTAGTACTGGATCCCATACCCATCCTGCGAGTAGTACTGGATCCCATACCCATCCTGTGAGTAGTACTGGATCCCATACCCATCCTGCGAGTAGTACTGGATCCCATACCCATCCTGTGAGTAGTACTGGATCCCATACCCATCCTGCGAGTAGTACTGGATCCCATACCCATCCTGTGAGTAGTACTGGATCCCATACCCATCCTGCGAGTAGTACTGGATCCCATACCCATCCTGTGAGTAGTACTGGATCCCATACCTATCCTGCGAGTAGTACTGGATACCATACCCCATCCTGTGAGTAGTACTGGATCCCATACCCATCCTGTGAGTAGTACTGGATCCCATACCTATCCTGCGAGTAGTACTGGATCCCATACCCATCCTGTGAGTAGTACTGGATCCCATACCTATCCTGCGAGTAGTACTGGATCCCATACCCATCCTGTGAGTAGTACTGGATCCCATACCCATCCTGTGAGTAGTACTGGATCCCATCCTGGGAGTGCGAAGGCCACAAACGAGACTGGAGGAATCATTGCAACTTCGAATATTTAGAAGCAGAGACAAAGGAACCGATCCCGGATCTTCAGTCGAGGTAAGTAGCAGCACATCTGTATATTTTAGCCTCGTAGATCTCTACTACACCCACATCAGCCCCTTAACATTACAAATACAGCTGCATTCGTTATAATGAAATGGAAGAGCAAAGTTTCAAGATCGTCTTTATTAGCACCACAAACTAGTCTCTACCCAAATCATGTTTAGACTCTGAAGCAGACGACATTAGACTATTAGACCATGAGACGTGTCAGGAATTCATGCAACGTGTTTAGGATTCTTCTCGCAACTCCCAGAAGCCAAGGAAATTATAAATGTGTGATATGAGTCCCGAGTCAGGCAAGTAATTATCAAAAGAAGGCACCAAGCCGAGAAGACTATGTAGCACCATCAAATGTGCGTAATAATCAGAGGGCGCTAAATATCACCAAGGATGCCAATACGAGAACAGAAACGCATAAGGCAAACGATATCAAAAGTATCCGATTCACCAAGAATTCTATCGAGGGACAAGCGACCGCGGGGGACGGTCGGAAAACAAGACACGCTCGTCCTGGAAGTCGGGACATTCAACAAGGATATGCACGACCGTAGGAGGGACAATGCAGTTTGGACAATAAGGAGCAGGGCGGCGCTCCATTAAGTGTACGTGAGTTAAGCGTGTATGGCCAATATGCAACCTTGCCAGAGCCGTTTCCCACCGCCGGTTACGGTGGTTGGAAGAAGGCCACCGGCACACATTACCCTTAAGTGCATGCGGTTTGTTACCAGTAACAGAAGACCAACAACTCTGCCAACGGGCAAGGAATGAGGAACGATTAACTGGGTAAAGGTCTGAATAATGAACACCTGTACGGGAGATGGGACAAGTGCAGATAGCCACCTTAGCGGCAACGTCCGCACGCTCATGTAAGGACACACCAATATTGCTGGGAACCCAGCAAAACTCCACTGTCTTAACTCTGCTGAAGATAAGAAACAGGTCCCGAGTTAAACGTGCCATCCAAATGGGATATTGAAATCGCTGGATAAGATAGAAATATGTGTGACTACGTATGAAACATACCTATCTACTTGGACTGGTCGGTACAGGAACTGCCTCTTTCTGCAGATCGGTGTTCGATCCCCGATGGTTGAAGTAGTTAGGCACCATTCTTTCCCTCTGTCTTATTCCAGATTCTTGTGCTCGTGTCCCTTCCAAGTGCTATACTGTTCATTAATATTGGCTAAACACTTCCTCCTGATAATTTCATTGCCTTACCTAGTCTTGACTTGAGAGAGATTGAATTCCGGCCATCGTTATCTGATGACATTCATCATCTTAGTGTGAAGGGGTGACGCTGATTCATATCGTCATCAGCGAGTCATTTCATTCACATTTACCCAAAGGTAATTCTATTCACAGTTTGTGTAGAAATATAATTTTACTTGTACCAATATATTTTGTTAATAAAATTCGACTAGACACTTTTCTCTTAAATTTCAAGTTTATTATCGTAGAAAAATGTTCAATTTTTAATACCAATTCAAATTCGGAAATTTTTACGTATTTGAATTCGAGACGAGCAAACCGTGACAGATACTTGAGAATTATGGAATAACTTGGAAACAGCATCTCTCTAGTCGCCAATTATTAATATTGTAGCTTTATTTACTATTACAATTCATCGAAAACCAACATTCATTTGGCATTAAGTTTGTCCTTAATTATTTTTAATTTTGTAATAAATACGGCTTTTATGTCCATGTTATTTAAAGTATTTCACGGGCAAAATTTTATATACAAAATTTTTATAAATAAAAAAAAGTAAATTTTCACTTTTTTTTTTAGAATTTCTGCATCCAATGGGTTGTTATTAATAACTTTCACATTGAAAAATAGATTTGTAATATATTAATATATTTTTAACCACAGTTTAACTTTAAATTGTTATTAATAAATATACTATTAACCCCTAAACCAATATAACACGTCACGTTTTGATGTGAGAACTGGTGTCATCTGTGTGTGTGTACAACACTAAATTATCCTCACCTGTATGTGTCTCCACCAAATTTGTTTGTGGTTAAGAGTTCACCAAGTTGAAAACGACACATCAGTAAATATTTCCGTTTCGCTGGGCCGCGGGCCCCACAACGCCGCGGGCCCCCACAGCGCCGCGGGCCCCACAACGCCGCGGGCCCCACAACGCCGCGGGCCCCCACAACGCCGCGGGCCCCCACAACGCCGCGGGCCCCCACAAACGCCGCGGGCCTCCACAACGCCGCGGGCCCCCACAACGCCGCGGGCCCCCACAACGCCGCGGGCCCCCACAACGCCGCGGGCCCCCACAACGCCGCGGGCCTCCACAACGCCGCGGGCCCCCACAACGCCGCGGGGCCCCCACAACGCCGCGGGCCCCCACAACGCCGCGGGGCCTCCACAACGCCGCGGGCCCCCACAACGCCGCGGGCCCCCACAACGCCGCGGGCCCCCACAACGCCGCGGGCCTCCACAACGCCGCGGGCCCCCACAACGCCGCGGGCCCCCACAACGCCGCGGGCCCCCACAACGCCGCGGGCCCCCACAACGCCGCGGGCCTCCACAACGCCGCGGGCCCCCACAACGCCGCGGGCCCCCACAACGCCGCGGGCCCCCACAACGCCGCGGGCCTCCACAACGCCGCGGGCCCCCACAACGCCGCGGGCCCCCACAACGCCGCGGGCCCCACAACGCCGCGGGCCTCCACAACGCCGCGGGCCCCCACAACGCCGCGGGCCCCCACAACGCCGCGGGCCCCCACAACGCCGCGGGCCTCCACAACGCCGCGGGCCCCCACAACGCCGCGGGCCCCCACAACGCCGCGGGCCCCCACAACGCCGCGGAGCCCACAACGCCGCGGGCCCCCACAACGCCGCGGGGCCCCACAACGCCGCGGGGGCCCACAACGCAGCGAGGCCCACAACGCCGCGGGGGCCCACAACGCCGCGGGCCCCCACAACGCCGCGGGCCCCACAACGCCGCGGGGCCCCACAACGCCGCGGGGCCCCACAACGCCGCGGGGGCCCACAACGCCGCGGAGCCCACAACGCCGCGGGCCCCACAACACCGCGGGCCCCCACAACGCCGCGGGCCCCCACAACGCCGCGGGATCCCACAACGCCGCGGGCCCCCACAACGCCGCGGGGGCCCCACAACGCCGCGAGGCCCACAACGCCGCGGGCCCCACAACGCCGCGGGGCCCCACAACGCCGCGAGGCCCACAACGCCGTGGGCCCCCACAACGCCGCGGGGCCCCACAACGCCGCGGGCCCCCACAACGCCGCGGGCTCCCACAACGCCGCGGGCCCCCACAACGCCGCGGGCCCCCACAACGCCGCGGGCCCCACAACGCCGCGAGGCCCACAACGCCGCGGGGGCCCACAACGCCGCGGGGGCCCACAACGCCGCAGGGCCCACAACGCCGCGGGGCCCTACAACACCGCGGGGCCCCACAACACCGCGGGCCCCACAACGTAAACATGGTAACGATAGTGTTCACACTTGCACCAACCTCACTGTTCTCACCCTCAACCACACCCGCCCTCAACAATTTTGGAGTCGAGTCAACGATACCTTTGCTTCAGCTCGTTCTCTTAATAATCAAATGAGAGTAATGGGCTCGTTAAACCAGCGGCCAAGTCCCCATCTTATCCCTTACCTATTTCCCATATCCCAGCTCCTTGTCCTCATATCTCATCCGAGTGCTGTATCCTCGTATCTCCTGTTTTCTGCTCATAGTTGTCACACTACACAACGCAGGCTCTGCTCACACATGCTGGGTCCACCCCAGAGACACATTCATCAATACACACTGCTTCATAACAGGGATTTTCTCAAATATAAATAAATATTATATATATTTGAATGTGCATAGGTAGGCGTGTGTTAGGTGGTTAGGTTCTGTCGGCAATCAAGCCGTCCTCACACTAGGCTGTTTACATCAGCGGCCGTCCTCTTCAGAGGCATTCATCAATTTTTACATAATGTGTATCAAAAATTGGTTTGTTCTCATATGTAAATTAATATTATTATTTATAAAAATTTTATGTATAGTTAGGCGTCGGTTAGGTTAAGTTTGGTGTTTAGGTTCTGTTGGCGAGACGGGCTGAGGCAATTATTTGTATTTGCAGTATGTGGGTGAAGCATTTATAGCGGTGCGGCTCAAAAATAGAAAGAAACCGAAGCAATGTTTGAATGTCATAAGTTTTGAGTCGTTTGTAAAGTTTTCTTTCACTAACACAGCCCATCATCAACAACAAAGGCGAAATGCTCGTTAATCCAGCCGCCACTCCCCCCTTCCCCTGTAAGACACCTTACTCACGACTCTCACTGATGACGCTACAATATTTCTCGAACAGTGCTTCGCTGATGACTTCTGTTTGAATCGTAACTCTGAATCTGGGTTAAATCTGGGCCTCATCTACGTATTTCAAACACAAATAATCATCAACAGAACCTAAAAAACTAACCTAACCTAGGACTAACTATGCATAGAACATTTGTGAATGATAATATTACTTTATATATATGAGAACACTTTTAACACACAATGTTATAATTGATGAATACGTCTTGAGAGACAGCCGCCACTTTAACTAACCTAGCCTGAGATGGGTTACATAAGCAGATGGTTAGGCAGCTGGATTAACGAGTATTTGTCCTTTATTTATAACGACAAACTACGGCTCAACTGATGCCGATATTTTTTAAAGCGTGGCACCTAGGCCGACCCTGACTGGCATATGAAACTCGCATTCACATATGAAACCTGAGAGTTATGTTAGTATCCTAAGCCAGTCTGAGTCGGCCCAAGTGCTATGTTTTAAGAAATCTCGGCATCTAAAGCAACCCCCGTCCCTACAATTTTCACGATGGTTGAAACAAAATAAGATGTCTTTTACAGAGAGTTTAATCCGGCACACATTCATGTTTACTCAAAATTAATGAACGTAAATGTGTTCAGAACATAATATTACCTTTTCAGGGACCCAGAAATGGGAGGAGGGGGGAAGAGAGGTAAGAAGGGAGGGATGTCGAGGAAGAGGGAAGGAAGGGGAGGACAAGGGTGGAGAGGGTGGGAGAGATGAGAGATTGGGGAGAGGGTGGAGAGCAAAGGAAAGGGGTGAGACAGGGTGCTGGTGAAGAGGAGAGGAGGTGAGAGGTGAGAGAGAGTGAAGGGGGATGGAGAGTTAGGAGAAGTGGGGATGTTAAGAAGTAAGTAATTATCAAAAGAAGGCACCAAACCGGGAAGGCTATGTAGCACCATCAAATGTGCGGGATAATCAGAGGGCGCTAAATATCACCAAGGATGCCAATACGAGAACAGAAACGCATAAGGCGAACGATATCAAAAGTATCCGAGTCACCAAGCATACTATCGAGAGACAAGCGACAGCGGGGGACAGTCGGAAAACAAGACACACGCTCATCCCAGAATTCAGGACAATGCAATTAGGACAATAAGGAGTAGGGCGACGCTCCATCAAGTGACCATGAGTTAAGCGAGTATGGCCAATGCGCAACTTTGCAAGAACCGTTTCCCATCGTCGGTTACAGTGGTAGGAGGACTAGAATATGATATCGCCAAGTGGTGTCGTAAGCCTTTTCCAGGTCAAAAAGGACGGCAACAACGGAGGTCTTCACAGCAAAAGCAATACAAATATAACCCTCCAAGTTCCCCAGGACCTCTGTTGTGCTGCTGTACTTGCGGAAACGAAATTGAGAAGAGTAGAGGAGGTGATGGTGTTCCAAGCACCACATCAGACGAACAGTAACCATATGTTCAAAGAGTTTGCAGACACAACTCGTGAGGGCAATAGGGCGAAAGTCCTTAGGGGATGTTCCCAGAGACCCTGGTTTGCGAACAGGGAGGACAACGGCATCGAGCCAGTCCTCAGGAACTGACGACGACTCCCAGATCCGATTATACAGACTCAGTAAATACCGAGACGTGCACTGAGGAAGATGGCGAAGCATCTCATTATGAATGCCATCGAAGCCCGCCACCGTAGAACCGCAGAGGGCCAGGGCAGACCGAAGTTCAGAGAGAGAGAAGGGATCGTTATAGGAAAGGCGAAGATGAGTACAGAAATCCAAAGGACAAGATTCAAGGACAGGTTTACAAAGAAGGAAAGATTGGGGAAGATGAAAACCAGAGCTAACAGAAGAAAAGTGGGAACCCAGTTCGGTAGCGACCTGCAACGGGTCCCTCACAAGAGTACCACGGAGGTAAAGGACCGGTGAGACATCGGGAACAAACTTACCAGCTATCGTGCGGATACGCTTCCAGATCTGCAGCAGAGGAGTGTCGGGCGTAATGGTGGAGACATAAGATGCCCAACATTCACGTTTAGCATACGGATGGCCCTACAGGCCACCGCACTCCCTTCCAAAATAAAAGAAAAGAATCGGCCGTCTGCCGGCGGCGGTGTCTCTTCTAGGCTGCACGCTTACAGCGGACAGCCTGAGCACAGTCTGTATTCCACCAGGGAACGCACTTCTATGGGCCCTGAGAGGAAGAGCGAGGAATAGAGCGGAGGGCAGTGTCATGAAAAAGGAGGAGAGAGCGAGGAAGAGGCAAACGGGAGAGGTCAGAGAGAGCAGCACTGAGGGTAAATAGGTTCCAGTCTGCTTTAGCAAACTGCCACCTAGGGAAGGAGAGGGAGGGTGAAAAGAGAAAAATGTAACAAGAATGGGGAAATGATCACTGCCATGGAAGTCATCAAGAACCTGCCACGTGAAATCTAAGTAAAGAGAAGACGAGCAAAGAGAAAGATCAAGACAGGAAAGGGTGTGAGTCCAAGAGTCCAAGTGCGTGGGCTCACCAGAATTCAGAAGAGACAGGGAAGAAGAGAGGATGAACGGCTGTTGAAGGCGGCCCCGGGTGTTCGTCAGAACATCACCCCAAAGGGAATGACAACAATTGAAATCACCCAGCAGGAGCACAGGCTTCGGCTACGAGTCCAGTAGGTGTTTCAAATCGGGAAGAGAAAGCGGGACACTCGGGTGGAGATAAATGGAACAAACGGTGTACCATTTCCTCACAAAGATACGAGCAGCAGAACAATGGAGAGGCAAAGGAAAAAGTAAGGGGACAAAGGGAACATCAGAGCGAATCAAGAGAGCAGAAGAGTTAGGAGCCCCAGCAACAGCTGGGGGGAGAGAAAGGAATAGCCACGAAAGCGACCAGGACGAGCACCAAGCATCGGCTCCTTAGACAGGCACAAAGGGGCGAAAACCGCGAAATCAGAAGCTGAATTTCGAGGAAATTGGCGTAATAACCACGAACGTTCCATTGAAGAACAGACATCAACGAGAAGAGGAAGTACAGCAACAGAGAACGACGAAGAAACAAAGGCGAAAAGGGAACACAGCATGTTAAAGAAGCGCAGGATCAGGGTCAGGGTTAGGGGGCATGGGTAAACTGAGTAAAGAAGGAGGGAAGGTAGCTAGAGGGCCGACCAAGAGTGGACGAGGAGGGTCTGGAGGTGGAAGAGGGAGGGATAACCGAGGGTCAAGGAAAGCAGCAGGAGGGACAGAAACAAGGGGATGCACTTCAGCAAGGGCACCAACCAAGAGGAAAGCGGGAGCCAAAGAGACCTCCATAGCAGGAACAGGGGGTGCAACCACCGAAACGGGAGAGGATGGAGCGAGAGAGTCAGAAGGAGGGGGCGAGGAAGAAAGTGAAGCCTTTTTACCCATTGGGGGAGTAGGAAGGAGAGGAGCCAGGCTTACACTTCTGACTCAAAGCGACTGGTATCCCAGCAACTACATACTGGGCACCGGATTCCAGCGTCTCAGCAGGAGAAGCTGAACGAGAGCACACACAACGGCCGTTTTGACAGCGATGGACATCAGCCTGTACCGACAGGCGGCGTGGAGAGCCAATAGACGGAGGAGAAGGATGGGAAGGAGGATTGGAGGGAAGCGAGGAAGAAGACAGGAGACATGACAGACCGGGCAGAAAGAAGGGGAACCCCAGATAGAGGACCAGGAGGAGGACCCTTCGGGAGAGAACTCAAAGGAACAGAGGAGGGGGCAGTGGGCGTATCAAGGTCCAAGGCCTGGAAACGGTTGTGAGTCTGAGGAAGGTGGGAAGGACGAGGAGAGGAAGAGCGCAACACGCGAACATAAGAGACGTTAGCATAAGGTGGGAGCCGGCGAACCTGGTGTCTCGCTTCAGGAAAAGATAAACGCTCCCGGTGCTTCAAGTTGAGGATGGCTGCCTCAAGCTTGTAATGTATACAAGCACGGGAGAAGGTAGGATGGGCCTCACCGCAATTGAGGCAGCGAGCCTGGGGAAGAAGTGCACTCCGACTTAGAGTGACCTTCGCCCCCACAAAAAGGATAGAGAGAGACAGTTCCAGAGCAGCGGAGGGCACCATGTTCAAACCTCCAGCACTTATTACAGAGTCGAGGAGAGGGAATGTACTCCTGGACAGAGCACCTGGCACCAGCAAGAATGACAGAGGGTGGAAGGGTCCTACCATCAAAGGTAATCTTCACAACCTGAAAGGGTTGACGGCGGCGACCACGAGGGGTACTAGTAAACGAATCTACCTGGAGGACAGAATGGCCCTGGGCATCGAGGATATGGCGAATATTTTCGTGGCAGTCCTGGAGATTCAGAACACCAGTAGCAAAATGGGGTGGGAGGAGATTAGTGCCATTCAATGCCATTACTGGCATCCAACCGAGAGTTCTTGGAGACTCGAACAGAAGTCTCGCCAAGGCAGGACAAGGCGGCCAAGCGGGAGGCTGCATCCTGAGAAGGAGCAGCAACGACACGTGCACTGAGAAGGGTGGGGTGGAAAGTAACAGAGGCATCCACGGAATCAACAAGGTGCCTATGAAGGGAGAAATCGTCAGGAGGCGCAGAATCAAGAGGGAGGAGATCAAAGTATTTGACCCATGAAGCGGGTTCAAACAAGGCTTGATACACATCAGTACGGGAAGGAATCGAGCGAGTGGGGCCGGGTCGAGGACGGCGTTGAGAACCCCCAGAGAGGGGGGGGGGGGGGTAAAAGGTGCAGTAGTCACATGAGAGATTGAGCCGTGCCAGGGGACGAGGTGGTCACTTCTGGGGGCTTGGGGCTCTACCCAACCACAGAGGAGGGAGGGGAGCCGAGGGAAATAGTCAGAGAGGTCAAAGGAGGAGCAAGGTCGGGGCCCAACGCAATGGGGGCTACAGAGCCCGGTCTTCCAACATGGTCCAACTCGGGGGCTTTGTCGCCCACCCCACGAACCTGAAAAGGTAAAAGAGGAACAGAATGTTACATAGGTACAAAAGGGAAAAACATTCATTCACGAATGTGCCCCTACACCCACCATGGAGCCACAATTAGAGGCAGGACACCCAACAAGAAGCTATCGCCGATCTTGCCGGGCCCCCCAGGGGTGCGTCGTGAGTATACGCCCCACAAATGTCACCTTAAGAACCGTCAGTCCGTCGAGATCGGGTTCAGTGACGAAAGGAGGATTGACAATAAAAGGTTCCCCTCGTTCGCGACGTTGGATACTACAGTTCTACGGGTGCAAGAGTATGCCTCCTCCAGCACCCGGGCGTCAAAATAGGAGAAGTCCAAAAGAAGAACCAAAACAAGCAAAAGGTCGGCAGGAAACGACAAGCAGATAGGAGAAGAGGGGGAGAAAAACGAAACATAAGGAAAAGGTATCCAGCAAAATTTGTGAGGACAGAAGCAGGAACACAAGGCTACAAAAGGACAGGGGACTGCCCTAAGGAGCATGACGCTCTGGCAGCCACCCACTAAGCCCCTCAACGGGAACAACGAGCTAGACAGAGAGGGGGGGATGTTGGGAAGCAGTAGGATAGGGAGAGAAAGATATGAGAGGAGAAAGACGAGAGCAGGGGAGAAAGATGAGAGAGGGGGAGAGGAGTGAAAGGGGAAGGTAGGAGAAAGACCCAGGCACAGCCAGGTACTCCATCTAGTATATATAAATGGAAATATCTGCCTATATATCTGTTTGAGGTTGAAGGCCAGGTGCTTGGGGTCTAGCCTCAACCAGTTTTTAACATAAATTGCTGTTGGATACATGCCTAACATGGTCGCATTGGGGTCGGCACCAATCAAACAATTACAGAATGGCACAGTGCCATATGGACTCCTGTAAACCTTCTGGCGAGTCTCAGACCACCATGACCTTAAAAAACATAAAATAAAATTGTTCTTATTAATTAGTAAAACATTATGCACTGATGTCTGTGAAAGTTAAACAATAATTCTACCTATCACACTTTACCTATAATAGAGATATGTGTGTTCATGGTGTCCTCACCCTCCTACTGACACACCCGGGTCCACCACACAACCTGTCCTCTTAAAAAGAACGTCGCTTTTGGCCGTTTGCCCGTATGGCCGAATTTGGACGTAATTTGAAAATGAAAAAAAAATGAAAATAAATTTGGGATTTCTTTTTTCAACACTCTGATAGGTTAGGTGGGCAGGAAATTCTCATAAAGTTTCAAAACGTTATGAAAAACGTTAATTTAAAGTGTCCTCTTATAACCTCTCGTAAGGCGGACGACTCAAATAGAAAACGGAACACAACGTCACTTTTGTGAGTCGATTTCATTTCAAATTACGTCCAAATTTAGCCATATCGCGCATACCAGCCCGTTCTTTTTAAGAGGACGGGTTGCACCACAACCCTTCTCTCCACACACACCTCAACTTCACTACCATCCCTCAGTACACACCCATTCTGAGTCAGTCGTGATCATGTGTACGAAACCTGTACATCTGAGAGACAGATCTGAGACAGACAGACAGACAGATACATGACAAATGATTTTTTTCTCGAGTAGAATATCTTATTCATATCTTCAAAGTTTTATAGAGAGAAAAGTGAAACTAAAATTTCTTGATAAATATAAACTGTGTCTCGGCAAATAATAGTTTTTACGGTCTTTGGTGTGGAAACGTTGACTTGCTGATCATATGTTGCTGAACGACAATGATATTTGTTTTTTACTGTTTATCAAAGCTGTTTGGTGCCCTGCGTGCTCACCTTGTTGTACTCACCTAGTTGTTCCTGTGGGGGGTTGAGCTCTGGCTCTATGGGCCCGCCTCTCAACTATCAATCTATCAACTGTTTTTACACACACACAGTTTCAAGTATAGATATGATAGAACCCAGTAGGCTCAGGAACCTGTACACCTGTTGATTGACGGTTGAGAGGCGGGACCAAAGAGCCAGAGCTCAACCCCCGCAAGCACAAATAGGTGAGTACAAACACACAGGAGTCTGCCCGTAGCAGCTGTCTAACCCCGAGGTACCTATTTACTGCTAGGTGAACAGATGCATCAGGGTGAAAGAACCTGTCCATTTATTTTCGCTTCGGCCGGGAATCGAACCCGGGCCCTTAGGACTACGACCCCCCCCCCCAAACGCTGTCCACTCAGCCGCGAGGCCCCTACAGAGTATGTGTATGTACTCACCTATTTGTACTCACCTATTTGTGTCTGCAGGATCGAGCATCGACTCTTGGATCCCACCTTTCGAGCATCGGTTGTTTACAGCAATGACTCCTGTCCTATTTCCCTACCATATCTAGTTTTAAAATTATGAATAGAATTTGCTTCCACAACCTGTTTCTTAAGTGCATTCCATTTTCCCACTACTCTCACGCTAAAAGAAAAACTTCCTAACATCTCTGTGACTCATCTGAGTTTCCACCTTCCACCCATGTCCCCTCGTTCTGTTACTATTCCGTGTGAACATTTCCTCTATGTCAACTCTATCAATCCCCCTGAGTATTTTATACGTTCCTATCATATCTCCCCTCTCCCTTCTTTTTTCTAGTGTCGTAGGCGAACATCGACATGTAGGACTCTACTCCTGTAAACATGTCGTTAACATATAATATTACTCCGACATTTTTCTTCTTATATGGCTGTGTAGTAATTTAGGTTGCTTTTTCGCTTTGATCGCAATATCGTTCTCATAATTTCTTTCCGATGTTCTTCTTATGTTAATGTAATCGTTCCTAGCTCTGTTGTATCTGATCCTGTTGTCCTCTGTCCTTTTTCTTCTGTACTTCCTCCACTCCCTCCTTCTGGCCATTTTTGCTTCCTGACACTGTCTATTAAATTATGGGTTATTATATTCCCTCCTGCTTTTTTCCTTTATTGTTGGTATAAATCTCTCTTCGGCCTCCTGGCATTTCCGTATGACCAGGTCCATCATATCTTGGACTGTTTTTCCTCTAATTTCTTCCTCCTACTGCACTTCTCCCAGATAGTCCCTTATCCTCATGTAGTCCCCTTTCCTGTCGTCAACTCTCCTTTCCCAGATCTCTTGTCCCATAGTCACGAGTTTGAATTCCATCATGTAGTCAAAGACTAGGACACAATGGTCGCTGGCCCCTAGAGGTATTTCATGTTCCAAATTCTCGATGTCTTCTACGTTCTGGTTGAAAATCAGGTCTAATAGGCTCGGTGCACCTTCTCCTCTTTCCCTTGTGTCTTCCTTCACATGTTGTGTTAGGAAATTTCTGTCTATAACATCTACTAACTTTGCTCCCCACGTTTCGTCCCCTCCATGGGGATTCCTTGATTTCCAATTTATCTCTCCATGATTTAGGTCCCCCATGATCAGCAGCTTCGCTCTCATTCTGTGGGCTAGTGTTGCTGCCTTCTGCAGTTCATATATACATGCATTGTTGTTGTCATCATACTCCTGCCTGGGTCTTCTACTGTTTAGTGGGGGATTGTAGATTACCAAGATCACAATCTTCCTCCCATCTACTGTCAGAGTTCCCTGTATGAAGCTTGTGCTCTCATTGGTAACCCGAATTCTCAGGTCTTCTAACTTCCATTTCCGCTTTATTAGGAGTGCCACTCCTCCTCCCTGTCTCTGTGTCCTCTCTTTTCTTATCACCTGGTACCCCTCTGGAAAGATTGCATCCGAGATCATGCCATTTATTTTAGTTTCCACTATTGCCACTATGTCAGGATCTGCCTCACTCTTTCTTTTATCTCTTTTGCTTTATTAGATAACCCATCATCATTGGTGTACCAAACCTTATAAGGTCTTCTTCTTCTTCTTTTTCTTCTTCTTCTCCCCCAGACACCCTTTCTCTGGGTGTCTGGGGGGATCTGGGAGGTGTCTAGGGGTGATTTGTGTGTGTGTGTGTGTGTGTGTGTGTGTGTGTGTGTGTGTGTGTGTGTGTGTGTGTGTGTGTGTGTGTGTGTGTGTGTGTGTGTGTGTTTGCGCGTGTGTGTGTGTGTGTGTGTGTGTGTGTGTGTGTGTGTGTGTGTGTGTGTGTGTGTGTGTGTGTGTGTGTGTGTGTGTGTGTGTGTGTGTGCTCGCGGCGCGCGCGTGTGTGTGTGTGTGTGCTTGTACCATCAGCAAGTCCACGAACGATCTTGACGCAGCGTGTGTTAAAATAGACATCTTTAAGAACCACTTTCCCTGAAGAGTGACCTTTAGCTGGCCCAGGTACACACACCCGCACACACGAGCCACACACACACACACCCGCACACACGGGAACCACACACATGACTCACACACGTGTCAAGGAGCGTGTCAGAGTGGTGTCACAATAACCAGAGTGGGGGTGTGGGGGTGTGGGGGTGTGGGGGTGAGGGGTGGAGGCAACACAACACACACACATCTGAGTGTCACTACCACACAAATGTGAGAATAACAACTTGTTGATAGACAGACCCTGCAACCACAGCCACACACACACACACACACACACACACACACACACACACACAGCCACACACACACACACACACACACACACACACACACACACACACACACACACACACACCGTACTAGTTCCCACACACTCGTTCCTGGTATTACGGTGCGTGTGTGTACTCAACTAGGTGAGTTACGACACCACACACACACACACCCACACACATATTGAACTCGAGAAGGGATACCGAAACCAAAAGGTTAGCATACCGAAAGGGAAACTATGAGGAGATAAGAAAAATGCCTAGCAGATATAGCATGGGAAACAGAGCTCAGGGAAAAGACGGCCCAAGATATGATGGAATACATCACGCAAAAATGCAAGGATGCAGCAAACAAGTTTGTCCCACAAAAGGAAAACAGTGAAATGAAGATGAGAAACCCATGGTTTAATCAGAGATGTAGGCTAGCTAAGCAGCAAAGTAAAAGGGCATGGAGAAACTATAGGAATAACAGGACACTGGAGAGCAGAGAAAGATACCAGAATGCCAGGAATGAATATGTTAGGATGAGAAGAGAGGCAGAAAGACAATACGAAAATGACATCGCAAGCAAGGCAAAGACTCAGCCTAAATTGCTGCATAGCCACATCAGGAGAAAAACAACAGTAAAGGAACAGGTTATGAAATTAAGGTTAGGGGCAGAAGGATTCACTACAAACGACAAGGAAGTGTGTGAGGAACTGAATAAGAAATTCCAGGAGGTCTTCACCTTGGAGCAAGGAGAAATCCCAGAGATAAGAGAGGGAATAGCTAACCAGGAACCACTGGAAGAGTTTGAGATTACCAGCGGGGAAGTAAGGAAGTGTTTACTAGAATTGGATGTGACAAAGGCTATAGGTCCAGATGGAATCTCCCCTTGGATACTAAAGGAAGGAGCAGAAGAACTGTGCCTCCCGCTCTCCATGGTGTATAACAAATCACTGGCAACAGGGGAACTGCCAGAAATTTGGAAAGCAGCTAACGTAGTCCCGATATACAAGAAAGGGGATAGACAGGAGGCACTGAATTACAGACCAGTGTCCCTAACCTGCATACCATGCAAGTTGATGGAGAAGATTGTGCGAAGAAAGCTAGTGGAACATCTGGAGCGAAAGAACTTTGTAACACAGCATCAACATGGATTCAGGGATGGCAGGTCCTGCCTCACAGGGTTACTTGAATTCTACGACCAGGCAACAAAAATAAGGCAAGAAAGAGAAGGGTGGGCAGACTGCATATTTTTGGATTGTCAGAAAGCCTTTGACACAGTGCCACACAAGAGGTTAGTGAAAAAACTGGAGATGCAGGCTGGAGTGAAAGGGAAGGTACTCCGTTGGATACAGGAGTACCTAAGTAACAGGAGACAACGAGTCAGTGTGAGGGGTGAGGTCTCAGATTGGCGAGACGTTACGAGTGGAGTACCGCAGGGGTCAGTCCTTGGACCTATACTGTTTCTGATATATGTAAATGATCTTCCAGAGGGTATAGAATCGTTTCTCTCAATGTTTGCCGATGATGCAAAAATTATGAGGAGGATTGAAACTGAGGACGATAGTAGGAGGCTACAAGATGACCTAGACAGACTGAGTGAATGGTCCAACAAATGGCTGTTGAAGTTCAACCCGAGTAAATGCAAAGTAATGAAACTAGGTGGTGGAAATAGGAGGCCAAACACAGGATACAGAATAGGAGATGAAGTACTTAATGAAACGAACAGAGAGAAAGATCTAGGAGTTGATATCACACCAAACCTGTCTCCTGAAGCCCACATAAAAAGAATAACGTCTGCGGCATATGCGAGGCTGGCTAACATCAGAACAGCGTTCAGGAACCTGTGTAAGGAATCATTCAGAATCTTGTACACCACATATGTAAGACCAATCCTGGAGTATGCGGCCCCAGCATGGAGCCCGTACCTTGTCAAGCACAAGACGAAGCTGGAAAAAGTCCAAAGGTATGCCACTAGACTAGTCCCAGAACTAAGAGGCATGAGTTACGAGGAAAGGCTGCGGGAAATGCACCTTACGACACTGGAAGACAGAAGAGTAAGGGGAGACATGATCACAACCTACAAAATCCTCAGAGGAATCGACCGGGTAAACAAAGATAAACTATTCAACACTGGTGGGACGCGAACAAGGGGACACAGGTGGAAACTGAGTACTCACATGAGCCACAGAGACGTTAGAAGGAACTTTTTTAGTGTCAGAGTAGTTAACGGATGGAATGCATTAGGCAGTGATGTGGTGGAGGCTGACTCCATACACAGTTTTAAATGTAGATATGATAGAGCCCAGTAGGCTCAGGAATCTGTACACCAGTTGATTGACAGTTGAGAGGCGGGACCAAAGAGCCAAAGCTCAACCCCCGCAAGCACAAATAGGTGAGTACAAATAGGTGAGTACACACACACACACACACACACACACACACACACACACACACACACACACACACACCCCATCCCGTCCCGTCCCGTCCCGTCCCGTCCCGTCCCGTCCCGTCCCGTCCCGTCCCGTCCCGTCACGTAATGTCTCTTTACAACGGAATCCACCAACACGTTAAAAAAATGTGACGCATTATGCAAATTAAAACACCGGAATATTAACGTTTTCTGTACATTTGCATCGATAAGTTAGGTAGGTTGCTTGGGTTCGCACTGTTAGGTAAAACAGTAACCATGGCAACAGTACCGGAGCAACAGTAACCATGGCAACAGTGCCGGAGCAGCAGTAACCATGGCAACAGTGCCGGAGCAACAGTAACCATGGCAACAGTACCGGAGCAACAGTAACCATGGCAACAGTGCCGGAGCAGCAGTAACCATGGCAACAGTGCCGGAGCAACAGTAACCATGGCAACAGTGCCGGAGCAGCAGTAACCATGGCAACAGTGCCGGAGCAGCAGTAACCATGGCAACAGTGTAACCATGGCAACAGTGCCGGAGCAACAGTAACCATGGCAACAGTGCCGGAGCAGCAGTAACCATGGCAACAGTGCCGGAGCAGCAGTAACCATGGCAACAGTGCCGGAGCAGCAGTAACCATGGCAACAGTGCCCCAGCAGCAGTAACCATGGCAACAGTGCCCCAGCACCAGTAACCATGGTAACAGTGCCCCAGCAGCAGTAACCATGGCAACAGTGCCCCAGCAGCAGTAACCATGGCAACAGTGCCGGAGCAGCAGTAACCATGGCAACAGTGCCGGAGCAGCAGTGACCATGGCAACAGTGCCCCAGCAGCAGTAACCATGGCAACAGTGCCGGAGCGGCAGTAACCATGGTAACAGTGCCCCAGCAGCAGTAACCATGGCAACAGTGCCCCAGCAGCAGTAACCATGGCAACAGTGCCCCAGCAGCAGTAACCATGGCAACAGTGCCCCAGCAGCAGTAACCATGGCAACAGTGCCCCAGCAGCAGTAACCATGGCAACAGTGCCCCAGCAGCAGTAACCATGGCAACAGTGCCCCAGCAGCAGTAACCATGGCAACAGTGCCCCAGCAGCAGTAACCATGGCAACAGTGCCCCAGCAGCAGTAACCATGGCAACAGTGCCCCAGCAGCAGTAACCATGGCAACAGTGCCCCAGCAGCAGTAACCATGGCAACAGTGCCCCAGCAGCAGTAACCATGGCAACAGTGCCCCAGCAGCAGTAACCATGGCAACAGTGCCCCAGCAGCAGTAACCATGGTAACAGTGCCCCAGCAGCAGTAACCATGGCAACAGTGCCCCAGCAGCAGTAACCATGGCAACAGTGCCCCAGCAGCAGTAACCATGGCAACAGTGCCCCAGCAGCAGTAACCATGGTAACAGTGCCCCAGCAGCAGTAACCATGGCAACAGTGCCCCAGCAGCAGTAACCATGGTAACAGTGCCCCAGCAGCAGTAACCATGGTAACAGTGCCCCAGCAGCAGTAACCATGGCAACAGTGCCCCAGCAGCAGTAACCATGGCAACAGTGCCCCAGCAGCAGTAACCATGGCAACAGTGCCCCAGCAGCAGTAACCATGGCAACAGTGCCCCAGCAGCAGTAACCATGGCAACAGTGCCCCAGCAGCAGTAACCATGGCAACAGTGCCCCAGCAGCAGTAACCATGGCAACAGTGCCCCAGCAGCAGTAACCATGGCAACAGTGCCCCCGCAGCAGTAACCATGGCAACAGTGGAGCGGCAGTAACCATGGCAACAGTGCCTAAGCGGCAGTAACCATGGCAACAGTGCCGGAGCGGCAGTAACCATGGCAACAGTGCCGGAGCAGCAGTAACCATGGCAACAGTGCCCCAGCACCAGTAACCATGGCAACAGTGCCGGAGCGGCAGTAACCATGGCAACAGTGCCCCAGCAGCAGTAACCATGGCAACAGTGCCCCAGCAGCAGTAACCATGGCAACAGTGCCGGAGCAGCAGTAACCATGGCAACAGTACCCCAGCAGCAGTAACCATGGCAACAGTGCCGGAGCAGCAGTAACCATGGCAACAGTGCCCCAGCACCAGTAACCATGGCAACAGTGCCGGAGCGGCAGTAACCATGGCAACAGTGCCCTAGCACCAGTAACCATGGCAACAGTGCCGGAGCGGCAGTAACCATGGCAACAGTGCCCCAGCAGCAGTAACCATGGCAACAGTGCCCCAGCAGCAGTAACCATGGCAACAGTGCCCCAGCACCAGTAACCATGGCAACAGTGCCCCAGCAGCAGTAACCATGGCAACAGTGCCGGAGCGGCAGTAACCATGACAACAAACTATCATACAGCAGACAAGTCCCAAGACAAATTAACGTGACACCAAGATGCCAACCACAACAGCGCGGATAGTAACGTTTCATCCACTTTCATTGTCGGAGATTCGAACTCGGCCCTCAAGATGTACGAGGCCGTTTTTCTACCGACCAGGTCATGGACGCTCATAATAAGGGTCTTAAAAGAACCTAACTGCTACCCAACTGAGATTTTAACCCTTCCCAGAAGCACCAGAGGGAGTCGGTCGGCCGAGCGGACAGCACGCTGGACTTGTGATCCTGTGGTCCTGGGTTCGATCCCAGGCACCGGCGAGAAACAATAGGCAGAGTTTCTTTCACCCTATGCCCCTGTTACCTAGCAGTAAAATAGGTACCTGGGTATTAGTCAGCTGTCAAGGGCTGCTTCCTGAGGGTGGAGGCCTTATCGAGGACGGGGCCGCGGGGACACTAAAAAGCCCCGAAATCATCTCAAGATAACCTCAAGATAACCATCCTTGTCATACAAGATGCCAACTACAATAGCGTGGGAAGTAACCTTTCATTCACTTGCATCATCGAGGATTCGAACTCGGACCACAAAAGATAAAGGGCTGAAAACCCTGCAGACACCTCCGTGCTGCTCCTTCAGGACCACAGTCACCTGCAGACTTGAGTGATGAGTGCAGCGTTACTCGTCTTCGGCCACAACAAGCTCATTGTACAGACTGGGGCCAGGAGCACCTGTTAATAGTGACTATGTGTAGTGAGGGCAGACCATTAACAGTGAGGGGAGACCATTAACAGTGAGGGCAGACCATTAACAGTGAGGGGAGACCATTAACAGTGATGGGAGACCATTAACAGTGAGGGCAGACCATTAACATTGAGGGGAGACCATTAACAGTGAGGGCAGACCATTAACAGTAAGGGGAGACCATTAACAGTAAGGGGAGACCATTAACAGTAAGGGGAGACCATTAACAGTGAGGGGAGACCATTAACAGTAAGGGGAGACCATTAACAGTGAGGGGAGACCATTAACAGTAAGGGGAGACCATTAACAGTAAGGGGAGACCATTAACAGTGAGGGCAGACCATTAACAGTGAGGGGAGACCATTAACAGTAAGGGCAGACCATTAACAGTGAGGGGAGACCATTAACAGTAAGGGGAGACCATTAACAGTAAGGGGATACCACCAACAGTGAGGGGAGACCATTAACAGTAAGGGGAGACCATTAACAGTAAG
The DNA here is from genome assembly GCF_020424385.1 of Procambarus clarkii. NCBI lineage: Eukaryota > Metazoa > Arthropoda > Malacostraca > Decapoda > Cambaridae > Procambarus > Procambarus clarkii. Next base: position 33,026 of record NW_025568000.1, read on the forward strand.
GGGAGACCATTAACAGTGAGGGCAGACCATTAACAGTGAGGGGAGACCATTAACAGTAAGGGGAGACCATTAACAGTGAGGGCAGACCATTAACAGTGAGGGGAAACCATTAACAGTAAGGGGAGACCATTAACAGTGAGGGGCGACCATTAACAGTGAGGGGAGACCACCAACAGTGAGGGGCGACCATTAACAGTGAGGGGAGACCACCAACAGTGAGGGGCGACCATTAACAGTAAGGGGATACCATTAACAGTGAGGGGCGACCATTAACAGTAAGGGGAGACCACCAACAGTGAGGGGCGACCATTAACAGTAAGGGGAGACCACCAACAATGAGGGGAGACCACCAACAGTGAAGGGAGACCACCAACAGTGAGTGGCGACCATTAACAGTGAGGGCAGACCACCGACAGTGAGGGGAGACCACCAACAGTGAGGGGCGACCATTAACAGTGAGGGGAGACCATTAACAGTGAGGGGCGACCATTAACAGTAAGGGGAGACCACCAACAGTGAGGGGCGACCATTAACAGTGAGGGGAGACCACCAACAGTGAGGGGAGACCATCAACAATGAGGGGCGACCATTAACAGTGAGGGGAGACCACCAACAGTGAGGGGAGACCACCAACAGTGAGGGGCGACCATTAACAGTGAGGGCAGACCACCAACAGTGAGGGGAGACCACCAACAGTGAGGGGCGACCATTAACAGTGAGGGCAGACCACTGTTACAACTGATATGAGTGGGGCTTCTATGGGGTACTGGTACTATTAAGGGGTAAAGGTAGTTAGAAGACAAGAGTATCAAATATGGGAGAGCTAAAAGGCCCGGCCCCCAAAATAAACTATCCACAGTAGTAATAACTTGCTACAAGACCATATATGTTAGTCTAAGGGTTGATCACTGCGCTCCCACCTTGGAAGAAGAGATACTCTGTAGTTCATGTACTTATTTATTAACCCCTTAACAACCCCCCATATACACTCACACCAATAACAATAATAATAATAACTTTACCACACTATCTTACGTTAAAAGCCTTGGTCCACATAGGCAGGATACAAGGTTTACACTAATAACAAGCTAGGGTAAAGTACTACTGGATAAACACTGAAGCTGGATGCAGCTTAGGGTAGTGAGACCATGTGGTACCCTAATACAAAACACAACACTTAGGGTAAACAAAACACTGGCAAATACTAACCCCAGGTCTCACCAATAGTTACTACCAGAGTAGGTACACTCCCTATAATGCCCCGTACATAGCTTAAGGATACAGGAACTTCAGGTAAGGGAAATAAGTAAGAGGAGAAGGAAGGAGAGTAGGGATACAGCCACCGAGTAGGTCTTAACCGCACGACACCAGCCACAGAGAAGAACGAGCTAGCCACCAGCTGCCTCCTTCATGTCGTGGTGCCGGGAGGAGCCTAATTGATCGTGCAGCTAAGCACATTAAAGATCTTCCCCTATGCAACGTATTGTTACTTTATGAATGATTAGAAAGTATTAGTAAGCAAAGTTGGTGCCTATGTTATTATTTAATAATCAACCCCCAGCTCAGTCTTTAAATGCTCTTTGAGAAACAATAATAGTCTTACGTCTGGCAGGGAAGATACAAACAATTGCTATACGAGATGCCCAACTGTACTACCGGAAGTTTAATAGCTCAATTTTGACCTCTGGTTTCCACTGGAGAACCCAGGGTCGTAACACTCCTCCCCCCTTCAGAGAAAAAAAAATGTGACTACTAGAATAGTAGTCATATTTTTTTGTAAGAGTATACAGAGAACAAAAAGAAAAACATATGACAAAAACAAAAAAATCAATCAAAAGCAATTTCTCTGCAAAAAAAAAAAAAAATACAAAGGAGTTCTCTGAAAGAGAAAAAAAAAAAAACATACACAAAAAAATAAAAGAACAGGGAAGTAAATAAATTGGACACGGAATATTTAATGTCACAGGAGAACCTAAAAAAAATTAACTAAAGCATGACGGTTGGTAAATGGCTTTCTGTGGCTCAGATGAATGTTATTCAGGCAACCGGGACAGAGCGTCGGCTATCACGTTGAGTCTGCCCGGTAGGTGGGTAATGGAAAGATTGAAGTCCTGTAGGTACAACGCCCACCTGAGGATGCGTTTATTCTTACCCTTCATCTGAGTCAGGAAGACTAGTGGGTTATGGTCCGTGTACACTTCCACTATATTACCTGTGAGGTAAACTTCGAACTTTTTACATGTTAACACTAGCGCCAACGCCTCTTTTTCTACCACTGAATAATTGCGTTGCGCCTTGTCAAATTTCACAGAGTAATAATATACTGGGTGTTCCACCTGATCATCCCCAGTTTGCAACAACACTGCACCAGCACCCGAGTCAGACGCGTCAACATGAATTTTAAACGGTCGGTCGAACCTTGGACTAGCAAGCACTGGGGCGGAAGCTAAGATCAATTTCAAATTTTTAAATGCCTCTACACAGTCTGATGACCACTTAAATTTAACGGCTTTCTGCAACAAGTCTGTGAGAGGAGTGGCAACACTGGAAAAGTTCTGACAAAAACGTCGATAGTATGCACACATACCGATAAATCTTTGAACGTCCTTTTTAGACTTTAGTACTGGATACTCCAGAATGGCATTGATTTTATCTTGCCGAGGTAACACTTTTCCTTGGCCCACTTCATAACCGAGGTACGTCACTGTGCCTTGGCCAAAATGACACTTTTTAGCATTTAAGGTAAGATTTGCCCTTTTCAAGATGGCAAACAACTGGCGTAACCTAGCTATGTGGTCAGCCCAATTACTGTCAAACAGCACGATATCATCTAAATACGCCCGACAATTTGGCACCTTAGGGAGTAGAGAGTTCATGAGTCTCTGGAATGTGGCAGGGGCATTACGCAAGCCGAACGGTAACACTTGATACTCAAAAACACCCTCGGGTGTCACGAACGCAGTGAGCTGTTTAGCACGTTCAGTGAGTGGGATTTGATAATACCCCCTCGAGAGGTCGAATTTCGAAACGTACTTGGCATTTCCCAACTCGTCGATGCAGTCCTCGAGGAGGGGCAGCGGATAGGCATCCACAATGGTCACCTTGTTGAGCTGCCGATAGTCGGTGCATAATCGCCAGGAGCCATCTGGTTTGGGGACCAAAAGGCAGGGCGAGCACCAAGAGCCCTGGCTCGGCCGGATGAGGCCGTGCTGGAGCAAGAAGTCGACCTCCTTCCGTACGATGGCCTTCTTTTCTGGACTCATCCGATAGGGTTGAAGGCGAATGGGAGTGTAGTCCGTCAACTCGACATCATGGCAAATGGCATCAGTCTGGGTCGGGACCTCCCCGAACAGACTGGAGAATTCATCAACCAACGACTGCACCTCTTCACGTTGGGCCATCTGCAAATGGGACAGTTCCTCCACAGCATTCACAGAACTAGAATTATTGAAAATGAGATTAGTTGGGTCCCCAGAGCAATCATCCCCTCTCTCACTGGAAATGGAAACATTGGTTAGTGCAATGGGCCTGGGGCCCTGGAACTTCTTCAGTCGATTTACATGTATGAGCATTACCTGGTTACGTTTGTCAGAGTGCCTCACTTTATACGTGAGGTCCCCAGTCTTTTCTGTCACAATGTAGGGGCCTTCGTACTTGTGGGACATAGTGTTCCCTAGTCGAGGCTTTAATACCAGGACAGGGTCGCCAGGCTGAAATACCCGTAACTTAGATTTAGCATCGTTACGTTCTTTCATCTTTTCTTGGGCCTTGCCAAGATACTTAAATGCAGCCGCCTTGCAGTCCTTGAGTCTCTGGTGGTGTTGCGCAAAGAAAGCCGAACCTTCGGTTAACGTTACGTTCCCTAACAGATTCTCCTGTAACATTTGCAAGGGTCCACGAACTTTATGGCCAAAGACTAACTCAAAAGGAGAACAGCCCAGTGAACTTTGTAATCCCTCTCTAGCCGCAAACAAAACATACGGTAAATTCTCATCCCAGAAGGTGTGGGAACTCTCGCACGATGTCTTCAACATCTGCTTCAGAGTTAGATGGAAACGTTCAATTACCCCCTGACTCTGTGGATGGTATGGGCTGGAAACCTTATGAGTTATTCCATGTTCCTTACAAAATTGCTCGAAAACATCAGACTTAAAATTAGTACCATTGTCAGTTTGCACGACCCGAGGCAGTCCAAAAGTGGAAAAAAATTGCAACATACGAGCAACAACAGTTTTTGCTCGGATGTTCCTTACAGCAAAAGCCTCTGGGTAACGAGTAGTGATACACATCATCGTGATTAGGTAAATATTACCAGACTTAGTTCTAGGTAATGGTCCAACACAGTCCATTACCACATGAGAAAATGGTTCCTCTGGCACGACAATAGGCCTTAGAGGAGCTTTAGGTGGAGTCTGGTTTGGTTTCCCAACCAGTTGACAAACAATACACGCATTACAAAATTTTGCCACATCGCTTTTCAGCTTGGGCCAGAAAAAATACTTTAAAATTTTGTGATACGTAATATTAATACCTTGATGCCCCCCCATAGGATCATCATGAGCAGCTGCCAAAACTCTTTCTCTATAGCAGGTCGGCAACATAACCTGGTGGACTACCTCCCACTCATTTGACAAGGGAGCACTCTGTGGTCTCCATTTTCTCATCAAAATCCGATCATTGTAGTAGTACCCATTTGCTGCGTCTACAATTTCCTCCATAGAGACAGCTGTCTCATGACAATCTGCAAGAGTGGGGTCAGCTTTCTGTAACTCACTCAAGGAGGCATCTAGGCCTTGGTCAGATGCCATTGGCCGAGGCTCAACAGTGTTCTCCTCCACCTCCCCACTACTCTTGGTAGATGGCGGTGGCAGGCTCTCCACAATGTCCTCGGCCACGTCATCGAGTCGGGCCATGAATGTGTCCGCGAGGTCCACTTGGTTTTCACCACTCGGAAAGCTCCTCGTGACCTCGGGATTTACCACCTTGGCAAGCACAGGGCTGCCCTTACATTTAAGTCCCATAGACCTGGTCACCGCGCACGCAGGGTACACAACATTATCCTCTGCGGCGGGTGGATCCAGGCAAACCTTAGGGGTAGGCAACATAATAGGCAGTCTGGAGTCCCCTACCTTATCCCCTGCTAAATCATTACCAACTATTACATCAACATTAGGGAAAGGTAGGTATGAAGTGACTCCGACTGTACAAACACCCTTGTGGAAATCAGATTCCAGGGTAACCTTATGGAGGGGTACTGCCGAGTATCACTAGTGACACCCTCGACCAGTACCACCTCTCCAGTGTCGAGTGTTGGCACCTTGCAACGCACTCTCTAAAATTAAAGTCTGGATGGCACTGGTGTCTCGGAAGATCACCACGTCCTTCCAGGAAGAACCCTCAGACAAAAGTAGTCTCCCTTTCGATAAGAATGGGGTAAGCAAGTCCAACCACTGTGGGTTGGAGGTCTTACTCCCTAACCCTTCTGAAAGCCTCAAGCCCTGTGTCACAACTAGAACATTGGGTCTTTTTTCAGGGTGCAGTTGCCAACAACGGCTAATAGTGTGGTTTGGACGATTACAGTGACCACAAAAACGTCGGGGAGAAGAGACATTACTAACAGAATTACCCTTCGGTTCACCTTTAGGTGCCGTTGGGCTAGACACTTTAACAGGGTTAGTTATGTCTGAAACAGAAGGTGCATTAGGTAAAGGGTTAGAATGAGCTGGTCTGGACTGGCTGTGGGTATAAGGTTTGCTACTCTGTGGGGTATAATTATTTTTATTGGGCCTTTTGCCCGCCAATTGGTAGTTTTCTGCCAACTTGGCCAAATCCCCTATTTTAGAATTTAACTCTATCCTTCCTCTAATATACTGTGAAACATTCTCTGGCATAACATCTATAAAATGCTCCATTAAAATTAAGTTCCTGAGAGCCTCGTATGTTTCGGCTTTCGCCGAGCGAATCCATCTATCAAACAATCGAATTTGATCATTCACAAATTCAGTGAGCGGTTGGTTGTGAGTAGGCCTAAGGTTACGATAAACTTGGCGGTGAGCTTCAGGAGTAATTTCATATGCCCGCAAAATACATTCCCTGACTTTATCATATTCGAAACACTCGTCGTCAGGCATGTTTATAAAAATATCTTGTGCTTTACCCCTAAGTCTTCCCTGTAGGATTTTCACCCACTCTTCCTTTGGCCAGTTCATGGACGTGGCCACTCTCTGAAAATGGTTGAAAAACCTTTCAGGGTCAGACTCGGAAAATTAAGGCAAATTATGCTTTTTCTCATAATGCCTGGGGTTTGAATCCCCGGCAGGTGGAGGTCCAGTGGCATTCGCTCTAATTCTAGCCTCCTCGGTTTTGAGTTTTTGCTCCTCTAATTTTATTTTTGCTAACTCTAAAGCTAATTCACTTTCCCTATGAGTTGCACTTTCTGCTTGGCTAGGCTGGCATAAAGGTGTATCACTTGCCAATAGTTGTTCATCAATACAATGTTGTAATATTTCATTCACCAAAGTCCACTTTTTATCTGCGACATTTAATTCTAGGCCAAATTCCTGGCCTAACAATACTAAATTAGACTTTTTAAGTTTCTTTATCTCTACCACTGAAGGCTCCCTTGCCAGTTCCTGCATTTCAAAAGACATCACTAATAATTTTAGCTCCCAGCCAAAGAAAAAATTAAAAAATAAAAATTGGAAAAAAACAAAAATTTGCACGGCCCCTAACACAAGGCCACACTAACCTTAATCGTGAAGGGATCCAGCTGGGTGTCCAGTCAGTGCAAGAATGTCCTTTGCTAGATGAGCTGGACCCTAGGCTAGCACACAACCGTTCTGCGGAAATAAAAATTTTAATTTTGGCACTCAAGAATCTAATTTTTTACACTTATAATGTTCCTCCCGGACAGGCCCCCACTTGTTACAACTGATATGAGTGGGGCTTCTATGGGGTACTGGTACTATTAAGGGGTAAAGGTAGTTAGAAGACAAGAGTATCAAATATGGGAGAGCTAAAAGGCCCGGCCCCCAAAATAAACTATCCACAGTAGTAATAACTTGCTACAAGACCATATATGTTAGTCTAAGGGTTGATCACTGCGCTCCCACCTTGGAAGAAGAGATACTTTGTAATTCATGTACTTATTTATTAACCCCTTAACAACCCCCCATATACACTCACACCAATAACAATAATAATAATAACTTTACCACACTATCTTACGTTAAAAGCCTTGGTCCACATAGACAGGATACAAGGTTTACACTAATAACAAGCTAGGGTAAAGTACTACTGGATAAGCACTGAAGCTGGATGCAGCTTAGGGTAGTGAGACCATGTGGTACCCTAATACAAAACACAACACTTAGGGTAAACAAAACACTGGCAAATACTAACCCCAGGTCTCACCAATAGTTACTACCAGAGTAGGTACACTCCCTATATGCCCCGTACTTAGCTTAAGGATACAGGAACTTCAGGTAAGGGAAATAAGTAAGAGGAGAAGGAAGGAGAGTAGGGATACAGCCACCGAGTAGGTCTTAACCGCACGACACCAGCCACAGAGAAGAACGAGCTAGCCACCAGCTGCCTCCCTCATGTCGTGGTGCCGGGAGGAGCCTAATTGATCGTGCAGCTAAGCACATTAAAGATCTTCCCCTATGCAACGTATTGTTACTTTATGAATGATTAGAAAGTATTAGTAAGCAAAGTTGGTGCCTATGTTATTATTTAATAATCAACCCCCAGCTCAGTCTTTAAATGCTCTTTGAGAAACAATAATAGTCTTACGTCTGGCAGGGAAGATACAAACAATTGCCATACGAGATGCCCAACTGTACTACCAGGAAGTTTAATAGCTCAATTTTGACCTCTGGTTTCCACTGGAGAACCCAGGGTCGTAACAACCACCAACAGTGAGGGGAGACCATTAACAGTGAGGGGCGACCATTAACAGTAAGGGGAGACCACCAACAGTAAGGGGAGACCATTAACAGTGAGGGGCGACCATTAACAGTAAGGGGAGACCATTAACAGTGAGGGGAGACCATTAACAGTGAGGGGAGACCACCAACAGTGAGGGGAGACCACACACACACACATATATATATATATATATATATATATATATACACATATATATTTACTTTTTATTTGAACTTTGTTACAAAAAAGGAGTTACATATGGGTTACAAAGATGGTTGTCATAGGTTGTCGAGTTCCTCCAGCTCCTCAGATGGCGGGCAGGAACCCTGGATGCAGTGCGCATTTCCCCTCTGTATCGCCACACTGAGGCGCTGGAAAAGAAAGCTTGCAGCTCTCGGGTCCCTTGTTGTTTCAATGAGCTAGAACCCAGTTCCTTCAAAAAACTGGTAGCACTTTTACCGCAGGCGCCGAGTGTCTCAGTGTTATAATATATACATTATATATATATATAATATATATATATATATATATATATATATATATATATATATATAATGTAAAATGAGTCAATAATATTTGGGTGGTAACCAGGAGGAAAGCTTCAGGAACATAAACTTTCACTACACCGGGATAAAAAAGAGAGAGGTCAGAGGTAACATGGTCACAACATACAAGATTATTAAAGGCATTGAAAAAAGGGGACAGAAGGTAATTATGTTCACACACTTGCGAGAGATGTCCCACTTACCACCATCAAGGCAGTTCACTCTCCAAGCATTACAAAGTTCAGCAGGTACAGGGCGACGAAGTCATCCATAATGTTAACCTTGGGAAGAGTACGACCTCCCAGCACCATCAACTTTGTGACGCGTGCACACGTAACTGCTGCGATCAGGATAACGAGGAACACCCTCTCCCCAGGCGTGCTGTGTGTGTGTGTGTGTGTGTGTGTGTGTGTGTGTGTGTGTGTGTGTGTGTGTGTGTGTGTGTGTGTGTGTGTGTGTGTGTGTGTGTGTGTGTGTGTGTGTGTGTGTACTCACCTATTTGTGCCTGCAGGGTCGAGCGTTGACCATTTGATCCCACATTTCTAGCCATCGGCTCTTTATTGTAATGACTCATGTCCCATTTCCTTATCATATCTTGGTTTAAAAATATGAATAGTGTTTGCTTCCACAACTTGTTCCTTAAGTGCATCCCATTTTCCACTACTCTCACGCTAAAAGAAAATTTCCTAACATCTCTGACTCCCCTCGTTCACGCGAAATATTAAAAAAAACATTTCATCAATTTCCACTCTGTCAATTCCCCTGAGTATTTTATACGTTCCTATCATATCTCCTCTCTCCCTTCTTTTTTCTAGTGTAGTAAAGCTCAGTTCCTTCAGGCGCTCATCATACCCCATCCCTCGTAACTCTGAGACGAGCCTCTTCGCAAACTTCTGAACCTTTCCAGTTTCCTTATGTGTTTCTTCAGGTGGGGGCTCCATGATGGCGCGGCATACTCTAAGACTGGCCTCACGTAGGCAGTGTAAAGCGCCCTAAATGCCTCCTTACTTAGGTTTCTGAATAATGTTCTAACTTTTGCCAGTGTAGAGTACGCTGCTGTCGTTACCATATTTATATGTGCTTCAGGAGATAGATTAGGTGTTACGTCCACGCCCAGGTCTCTTTCTCGAATCATCACAGGTCCCCTTCATTGTGTACTGTCCCTTTGGTCTCCTATCACCTAGTCCCATTTCCATAACTTTACATTTGCTCGTGTTGAACTCCAGTAGCCATTTCTCTGACCATGTCTGCAACCTGTTCAAGTCCTCTTGGAGGATCGTACAATCCTCACCTGCCAACTCTTCTCATTAATTTTGCGTCATCCGCGAACATCGACATGTAGGACTCTACTCATGTAAACATGTCGTTAACATATATTAGAAATAGAATTGGTCCCAACATCGATCCTTGAGGTACTCCACTCGTTACTGTTCGCCAGTCCGACTTTTCGGACTGTGTGTGTGTGTGTGTGTGTGTGTGTGTGTGTGTGTGTGTGTGTGTGTGTGTGTGTGTGTGTGTGTGTGTGTGTGTGTGTGTGCGTGCGCTGACTGACTGACGGAGGCGGGGTAACTGACACAACCTGCTCTCTCTCAGTTTCAGGCATAGGTACGACATACAAGACGTTTCGTAACCATTGTGATAGGCCCCGCCCCCCCCCCCTCCCCTATGGTAAGTGTACTATCAAGATACAGTGAGAAAACTGGACCTCACTACACTGGAAGAAAGAATAGGGTAGACATGATAACGACGTACAAGATTCCAAGGGAAACTGAGGAAGGCGACAGAGAAGCAACGACCAAAGCCAGAATGACGGACCAGGGGAACGCTGATGGAAACTGGACACCCAAGTGCAACTTCAGCAAGCTCATTTAGGTCAGTACACACACGCACACGCACGCACAGAACCGCCCCCCACCTCCCCTCCTCGACACACGCATACAAACACCCCTCCCCTATACACACGCATGCGCGCACGCACACACACACGCGCAACCCTTTCATAATTTCGTAAGCTCACCTTGAGGGTGGGACGAGGCCGGCCACAGCTGTATATAATATCGGCCGCTCTCTCCAGCACCACTCCTGCCTCCTTCCCCCCGCACGGTGCGTTCCCTCTCTGTGCTGGTGGTGTCTACTGGTGTACTCAGGTGTGCTGGCGGGGGTTGAGCTCTGGCTCTTTGGTCCCGCCTCTCAACCCTCAATCAACTGGTGTACAGATTCCTGAGCCTATTGGGCTCTATCATATCTACACTTGAAACTGTGTATGGAGTCAGCCTCCACCACATCCCTGCCTAATGCATTCCACCTGTTAACTACTCTGACACTGAAAAAGTTCTTTCTAACGTCCCTGTGGCTCATTTGGGTACTCAGTTCCCCTTGTTCGTGTTCCACCCGTGTTAAACACACACCACACACCGTGTGTTGGTGGTGGCCAGTGGTGTGTGGTGGTGTGTGGTGGGTGATGGTGGTGGTGATGGTGCCAGTGGTGGTGGTGTTGGTGGCGGCCAGTGGTGTGTGGTGGTGGTGGTGGTGGTGATGGTGGTGTGTGGTGGCCAGTGGTGTAGTGGTAGTGTGGTGGTGGTGGTGGTGGTGGTGTTGGTGTTGGTAATGGTGGTGGTGTGTGGTGGCCAGAGGTGGTAGTGGTGTGGTGGTGGTGTGTGGTGGTGGTGTGGCCAGTTGGGGTGGTGGTAGTGTTGGTGGTGGTGGTGGTAGCGCCAGTGGTGGTAGTGGTGTGGTGGTGTGTGGTGGCCAGTGATGGTGGTGGTGTGGTGGGTGGTCAGTGTGGTGGTGGTGTGTGGTGTGGTGGTGGCGGCCAGTAGTGGTGGTAGTGGTGTGTGGTGTTGGTGGTGGTGTGTGGTGGCCAGTGGTGGTAGTGGTGTGTGGTGGTGGTGGTGGCCAGTGGTGGTAGTGGTGTGTGGCGGTGGCGGCCAGTGGTGGTAGTGGCCAGTGGTGGTTGTGGTGGTGGCGGTGACGGCCAGTGGTGGTTGTGGTGGTGGCGGTGACGGCCAGTGGTGGTAGTGGTGTGTGGTGGCCAGTGGTGTGTGGTGTTGGTGGCGGCCAGTGGTAGTAGTGGTGTGTGGTGGTAGTGGTGTGTGGTATTGGTGGCGGCCAGTGGTAGTAGTGGTGTGTGGTGGTAGTGGTGTGTGGTGGTGGTGGTGGTGGTGGTGTTGGTGGTGGTGGTGGTGGTGGTGGTGGTAGTGGCCAGTGGTGGTAGTGGTGTGTGGTGGTGGTGTTGGTGGTGGCGGCCAGTGGTGGTAGTGGTGTGTGGTAGTGGTGTGTGGTGGTGGTGGCGGCCAGTGGTGGTAGTGGTGTTGGTGGTGGTGGTGACGGCCAGTGGTGGTAGTGGTGTGTGGTGGTGGTGGCGGCCAGTGGTAGTAGTGGTGTGTGGTGGTAGTTGCGTGTGGTAGCCGGTGATGGTGGTAGTGGTGTGTGGTAGCCGGTGGTGGCGGTGTGTGATGGTGGTGTCTGGTGGTGGTGTGTGGTGGCCAGTGGTGATAGTGGTGTGTGGTGGTGGTGTGTGGTGGTGGTGTGTGGTGGATAGTGGTGTGTGGTGGTGGTGTCTGGTGGTGGTGTGTGGTAGCCGGTGGTAGTGTGTGGTGGCCAGTGGTGATAGTGGTGTGTGGTGGAGAGTGGTGGTGGTGGGGGCGGGTGTTGGTGAGAGTGGTGGTGGTGGGGAGCCGGCCACAAAGGTGAATGTTGTGGTGCACAAAGTTGGAGAAAGTCGCCACCAGGAGCCAACGAGAGCCAGTTTGTGCTGGGCACCCCCCCCCCCCCCCCCTGCTACCACTTTGCAAACAACCCCCAACCCTGTGATCACCACTATTGTCCGCAACTTCCTGCCTCCATCTTCACTAGTAACAATAGTAACAATACATCTGTTGTTGTTGGCGGTTTGCATCAAGAATCATCAATAACCTTCACTTTGAAGTCAAATAAACGAGCAATTTAGATGATATTTATCTTTGATTTTCACAGGATATCAACGATGAGAGTGTTGGTGGCGCTGGTGGTGGTGGTGGTGGTGGTGGAGGAGTGTAGGGGTCAGGTGCTCGACATCCCTCGCTTCAATGACGTCGAGAAGAAACAATACCTCAATGACCTCAACAGTGTCGTCGACTGTCTCGTCGGTACCCGGACTGACTGTCATCCCTTCACTGCTAGAGTTCGAAGTGAGTTCCGTTTGGTTGTGGTGGTCGTGGTGGCGCTGGTGGGGGTCGTGGTGGCGCTGGTGGTGGTCGTGGTGGCGCTGGTGGGGGTCGTGGCGCTGGTGGTGGTCGTGGTGGCGCTGGTGGGGGTCGTGGTGGCGCTGGTGGTGGTCGTGGTGGCGCTGGTGGGGGGTCGTGGTGGCGCTGGTGGTGGTCGTGGTGGCGCTGGTGGTGGTCGTGGTGGCGCTGGTGGGGGTCGTGGTGGGCGCTGGTGGGTGGTCGTGGTGGCGCTGGTGGGGGGTCGTGGTGGCGCTGGTGGTGGTGGTGGTCGTGTGGTCGTGGCGCGTGGTGGGGGTCGTGGTGGCGCTGGTGGTGGTCGTGGTGGCACTGGTGGTGGTCGTGGTGGGGGTCGTGGTGGCGATGGTGGTGGTCGTGGTGGCGCGTGGGGGGTGGTGGTGGTGGGGTCGTGGTGGCGCTGGTGGTGGTCGTGTGGGGGTCGTGGTCTGGTGGTGGTCGTGGTGGCGCTGGTGGGGGTCGTGGTGGCGCTGGTGGTGGTCGTGGTGGCGCTGGTGGTGGTCGTGGTGGCGCTGGTGGGGGGGTGGGGGTCGTGGTGGTGGCGCTGGTGGTGGTCGTGGTGCTGGTGGTGGTTTGGTCGTGGTGGCGCTGGTGGTGGTCGTGGTGGCGCTGGTGGTGGGTCGTGGTGGCGCTGGTGGTGGTTCGTGCGTGTGGGGTCGTGGTGGCGCTGGTGGTGGTCGTGGTGGCGCTGGTGGTGGTCGTGGTGGCGCTGGTGGGGGTCGTGGTGGCGCTGGTGGGGGTCGTGGTGGCGCTGGTGGTGGTCGTGGTTAATAGTACTGCAGCCCATTCTCAACGTTGCGTGGTGACCACCGGCCAGGTCGGACGCTCCTGAGGTCTCTCCGCTCCTGGCTAGTGTTTACGTTGGGTGATTGCTGGTTTGCCCTGCTGGTGGTGGTTTGCCACTGACAGGGTGACGTTTGACTTAGCCATGGGGACTTCTCGCCCTCCAGTGAAGAGGACATTGTCGGCTGGTCTGGCATTTACGGTGCCGGTGGACCATCCGTTGGTTGGTGTCGCCCTGGTGGACGTGCTACATGTGCAGCTGTCGGACTTAGTGGGCGTCCAGCTGCTTCAGGGCAACCGTGCTGTGGTCAAGTTCCACCTCCAGGCTGCCTTTCAGGCGTTTCTCGAGCGGTGTGAGGGGCGTGTTTACCCTCTCCCTGATACTGCTGGTTCTGTTAAGGTGGTGAATCTTAGTGTCACCTTGACGTCTGTGGCGGTGCATGGTGCCCCCTTCGAATTTCAGGACGACTTTTTAACCTCCTGTTTTGAACGATTTGGGACAGTGTTAAGTGTTCGTTGGAACAAGGTCCTTGCCGGGCACTGTGTTGGTATGCTTGACGGCTCCCGCACCCTGACGATGTCGCTGAAGTGTAGTGTACCGTCGTCGATGTCCGTGTTGGGTTACACGCTCCGCTGCCTGTATCGGGGTCAACCGCGCACCTGTTATCGGTGTGGTCACGAGGGTCATCTGGCTGCAGCGTGCGACGTGGGAGCAACTGGTAGGGTGCATGTTTTTCGTGCGGAGGATTTTCCGCCCCTGTTGCGTTCGGACGGTTCTGAGGACGGAGTGGGTACTGTGCCTGAGGCGCCTGATTGCCTGTCTGCTGCTCCGCCTGTTGAGGCGAGTTCTACGGCCTGTGCGACACGTCTGGTAACTGCTGTGGCCCCTGGGGTTGTTGAGCCGGTGTGTGTGGGTGTCGGGCCGTCGCCTGCGCTGCGTGTAGTGGAGGATGTCCCAGTGGAGGTCCATGTCCCGCCCCCGCCTGTGGATGTGGTACCGGCTCCCGGGGACGCGGGTTCTGCTGTTTTGGAGGGGGGGCTTCGGCAGGGGGAGGTGCCTGCCGTGCCTGTGTGTGTTGGCGACTGTAGTTCTGCTCTTTCCATCCCTTTGCAGAAGCGTGCGCGTCGGTGTTCTGAGGCTGTTTCCCTGGATGATGTGGACAGTGCGGGCGATGTGGCCTCTGTGGACTCTTCGGACGGTGAGGGTGTGGCCTGTGTGGATGTGAAGATGGTGGCTGTGCCTGCGGAGGGGCCTGCTGGGAGTGGTGTGGTGCGGCCTGTCTCGAAGCGTTCGCGGCGGGCTCGGAGTGTGTCTCCCCTTCGTGGTGTGCCTTGGGAGGAGGTGGGGGAGTATGGTGCTCTGGCGTCCCCCGCCGTGGATGATGGTGCTGTGAGGGGCTCCGAAGTTGCTACCTGTGCCCCCCCCCCCCTCCTGCGTCTCCTGCTGTTGGATCCCCGCAGTGGGGGGTTGCCCCTGATGATCGGGACCTCGTCGTGGTGTTGCGGAAAGATGTGCGCCGGGGGGCCTCGGCTCCTGTGCCCAGTGGTGGGGTCGATGCCGCGCCTGCATCCCCTGCGGTTCCCCCTCCTTCGTTGCCCCGGTCTGGGGGAAGCCTAGTCCCGACTGCTGGGGTCGTGCCCTGTGAGGGTCCGGTGTTGGGCCCTTATCGGGATGCCCGGGTGCTTCCGATCCCGTGGTGCTCTTCCACTATCTGGGTGTCGCGGGCGAAGGAGTTTATGGAGTGTCGGATAAGATGTCTCAGCCAAGGGCGCCGCCTGGTGGCCGGGTGTCCTCTGATACGTGGATGATTTGGGAAGCGTACTGCTTGCGCTTTCCGATATACAAGTTCCCGGAAAAATAATATTAGCTGTCTTGCGCGCATCGCTACACCATGGATCAGCTGACGCCATGAACTCGACGTCCAGCCCTACGGTGCGGCAAGTCTCCCTCTACCTTCCACCTCTGTTTAAGTCTCCGCTCCTCTATCTACGGCATGATGAATCGAGCACTTTTGACATTCTTATCCTCCTCACCGTCACCGCGTCTCCCAACATCTGTCCTGGTGCAGTCATCGGGAGGGTAAACCCTTCATGCAAACTGCACCTCCTCTCAAGAAGAAGATGTCATTTTTCTTGCAGTTGTGACGGCTACTTTATTGTGTTCTTTAAAGGTAAAGGGGAAGGTCAGTTGGTGGCCTGAGGGGGGGAAGGGGGGAAACTCTATGCATGCATATATACAGGCTTCCTGTCCCCAAAATTGGTAATTATATACAAAGGAGACATTTTCGGCGTTGTTCGTCTGCTATTAGTGCCTCTCGTCACATCTTAGATCTCCAGTCATCCCTCGCCCCCCCCTTCCTGTCTTACACTCTCACTCATCAAAATTCATCAATCACAGACATTTCACGACCAAAAATAATCCTTCACTCCAAACATATTCCTGCCCAATCACTTGGGCTGGACGGTAGAGTGACGGTCTCTCTTCGTGCAGGTCGGCGTTCAATCCCCGACCGTCCAAGTGGTTGGACACCATTCCTTCCCTCCGTCCAATCCCCGATCCTTATCCTGACCCCTTCCCAGTGCTATATAGTCGTAATGGCTTGTCGCTTTCCCCTGATAATTCCTTCCCCTTCCCCTCCATGCCCGGGGCTCTAAAATGCCCGGGGCTCTATGCCCGGGGGCTCTAATGCCCGGGGGCTCTATGGATGCCCGGGGGCTCTCACTCATGCCCGGGGCTCTAATGGGGCTCTAATGCCGGGGGCTCATGCCCGGGGGCTGCCCGGGGCTCATGCCCGGGGCTCTCATGCCCATGGGGGCTCTAATGCCCGGGGCTCATGCCCGGGGGCTCTCATGCCCGGGGGCTCTCATGCCCATGCCCGGGGCTCTCATGCCCTAATGGGGGCTCTCATGCCCGGGGGCTCTATAATGCCCTAATGCCCGGGGCTCTCATGCTCCGGGGCTCTAATGCCCGGGGGCTCTCATGCCCGGGGCTCTATAATGCCCGGGGGCTCTCATGCCTCATGTCCGGGGCTCTCTAATGCCCGGGGCTCTCATGCCCGAGGCTCTCTCATGCTCCATGCTCGGGGGCTCTAATGCTCCGGGGGCTCTCATGCCCGGGGGCTCTAATGCCCGGGGCTCTCATGCCCGGGGGCTCTAATGCCCGGGGGCTCTCATGCCCGGGGGCTCTCATGCCCGGGCTCTCATGCCCGGGCTCTCATGCCCGGGGCTCTCATGCCCGGGGCTCTCATGCCCATGCCCGGGGCTCTCATGCCCGGGGGCTCTCATGGGGCATGCCCGGGGGCTCTCATGCCCGGGGCTCTCATGCCCGGGGGCTCTCATGCCCGGGGGCTCTCATGCCCGGGGCTCTCATGCCCGGGGCTCTCATGCCCGGGGCTCTCATGCCCGGGGCTCTCATGCCCGGGGCTCTCATGCCCGGGGCTCTCATGCCCGGGGGCTTTAATGCCCGGGGGCTCTCACGCCCGGGGCTCTCATGCCCGGGGGCTCTCATGCCCGGGGCTCTCATGCCCGGGGCTCTCATGCCCGGGGGCTCTCATGCCCGGGGGCTCTCACGCCCGGGGGCTCTCACGCCCGGGGATCTCACGCCCGGGGCTCTCACGCCCGGGGGCTCTCACGCCCGGGGCTCTCACGCCCGGGGCTCTCATGCCCGGGGCCTCTTGGGTGGCTTAATCTTCATAAATTGAATCAGTCAATCCTCGTCACCACACAAGGGTTCATATGGGGCGGATTCATGAAGCAGTTACCTAAGTACTTACGAAACCTGTACATCTTTCCTCAGTTACACTGGCTTTGTTTACATTTACTAAGTTTACGAATTAGGACAAATCACAACATAAGGTTACTGTTATAAACAGCCTCCAGGTGCTCCCGAGCTCATTAACTGTTCAATAAATGTAAAGAAATCTGCTGCACTTGAGGAAAGATGTACAGGTTTCGTAAGTAGGTGTGTAAATGCTTGCCGAAGCCTGGCCACGGATGAACCCATTCTCTCTATATGAAATTATATATGTTTAAGAAAATGCCTGTTTTTATTAGTTAGACGCTTCTCAACCTAAACATTACATCTTTATCTACTTTATAAAATATCCAGAGAAATTAATATGTCTGGAACATGTCTCATCTACCCCCCCCCCCCACCACGTGTTTTTGCCCATCCATCGTGGTAAAGTTCAGGTCCTTGAGTGTACTGGGAGGTAGGTAAATACCCTCAATTATGTAGCACATCACTGTACATCACACCAGCACATCAGTGTACTTTCTCAATGTTCACTTTGTACTGTTGAAGTTGGGATCCAGGCTGGTGCTGCATACCCCCAACACGGGTCGGACACATGACTTACCAGGCATCTGTAATGCATCCATATTTAGGTTCCTAGTGGTTGTCTAGTACTGTTGCGGTGATGATTGTGGTGGTATGGTGTTGGGTGTGATGGTGAGGTCCTTGACTGTTGAGGGGTGGTGCTGGGTGTGATGGTGAGGGCCTTGACTGTTGTGGGGTGGTGTTGGGTGTGATGGTGAGGTCCTTGACTGTTGAGGGCTGGTGCTGGGTGTGATGGTGAGGGCCTTGACTGTTGAGGGGTGGTGCTGGGTGTGATGGTGAGGGCCTTGACTGTTGTGGGGTGGTGTTGGGTGTGATGGTGAGGTCCTTGACTGTTGAGGGCTGGTGCTGGGTGTGATGGTGAGGGCCTTGACTGTTGAGGGGTGGTGCTGGGTGTGATGGTGAGGGCCTTGACTGTTGTGGGGTGGTGTTGGGTGTGATGGTGAGGGCCTTGACTGTTGTGGGGTGGTGTTGGGTGTGATGGTGAGGGCCTTGACTGTTGTGGGGTGGTGTTGGGTGTGATGGTGAGGTCCTTGACTGTTGTGGGGTGGTGCTGGGTGTGATGGTGAGGGCCTTGACTGTTGTGGGGTGGTGTTGGGTGTGATGGTGAGGTCCTTGACTGTTGTGGGGTGGTGCTGGGTGTGATGGTGAGGGCCTTGACTGTTGTGGGGTGGTGTTGGGTGTGATGGTGAGGGCCTTGACTGTTGAGGGGTGGTGTTGGGTGTGATGGTGAGGGCCTTGACTGTTGTGGGGTGGTGTTGGGTGTGATGGTGAGGGCCTTGACTGTTGTGGGGTGGTGCTGGGTGTGATGGTGAGGGCCTTGACTGTTGTGGGGTGGTGTTGGGTGTGATGGTGAGGGCCTTGACTGTTGTGGGGTGGTGTTGGGTGTGATGGTGAGGGCCTTGACTGTTGAGGGGTGGTGTTGGGTGTGATGGTGAGGGCCTTGACTGTTGTGGGGTGGTGTTGGGTGTGATGGTGAGGGCCTTGACTGTTGAGGGGTGGTGTTGGGTGTGATGGTGAGGGCCTTGACTGTTGTGGGGTGGTGTTGGGTGTGATGGTGAGGTCCTTGACTGTTGAGGGGTGGTGCTGGGTGTGATGGTGAGGTCCTTGACTGTTGAGGCGTGGTGTTGGTTGTGATGGTGAGGGCCTTGACTGTTGTGGGGTGGTGCTGGGTGTGATGGTGAGGGCCTTGACTGATGAGGCGTGGTGTTGGGTGTCGTGGTTGTGACGGTGGTGATGATGGTGTTTACTGGAGTTGGCTGGGATAGTGCTGTGGTGATAGTTGAAAGTGGCGCTGGGTCTGGCGGTATCGGAAATGGTGTTGATGTTAACAGCAAAATTGTTTTAGGCATGGTGCTGGGTAGCGTGCTGTCTATGGGGCTAAATATAATAAATGATGTATTTAAGCTTAACCTTCGCGCGCACACACACTGTTCCCTCGAGTCTGAATATCAACATAATATATCTTCCTCTTCTCCAGACCTCCTTCCAGAACTAGTCCAAAACGACTTCAAATGCAACTGCCCGTCCCAACCCGACATCGACCTCTTCAGGCGCGAGCTCAGCAAACCCCAGAACTCCGCCGCCTACCGCAAGCTGTCTGCCGCGCTGGCCGAACATGTATAGTGATCGCCTCTACGCTCACCAACCCCTCTAACCTGCCCTCCATCATGCATAAAACACTATATACACTAACAATTATGACTACACAAATCTACAGTTATTGTCCATGTCACAACCTATGTAATATACTTGTTATATACTAAGTTATTGTAAGTAATTTAGGTATATTATGGCAGGAACAATTGTACACCAACAGGAGTGAATGTACTATGTCTAACATGCTGTAGGACTTCTCTGTCTCTGCCACCACAGACAACTCAAGTGAACTTGCTGCAGAGTCCCATAAGGCTCTGCTACTCCCACTCTACTGTATTGCTTCAAGTCAAATAAATGTATTGAAAGTCTCATTCATTGACCATTATCCTTCAGTGTGTAGTGTGTGTACACGCGTCATCCGCACGTGGTCGTTGTTTACATACCGTGGCTCGTGGTCTAGTGGGTGGGGTCACACACGTGGTCGTTGTTTACAATAGAAGAATACAAAACCCACCTCTATAATGAATCAGCCCTGTATGACTAACACATGACATACGAGACAACGATACATGATATAATGTTGACAATTAGCATCAGAATACCTGTACACTTATCAAACTTTAAATGGGCGAGATGCCAAGCTTCCGCTGAAGTTCGGTCAAGTAATCTGAGTACAATATCTAGTGGATCATTTGGGTTAAACAGATCTGGTGGTGCGAGATGAACCAAACAATCCCACAATGCCAGTTGTGTTTGCCAACAATGGCTCACAACACACTCAGAGTAGTCGCAGGTGCTTCAGCGCTCAAGCAAGCTTGCCATCTCATTATTCAACCCGTTCTCGCACTTTCTTTAAGTCAATATTGACTTATTTAATAAGTGCATATGTGACATACTAATTTATTGTGAATATTTTAGTTTACCTTGAAAAGCTTCATAGAAAACACCGACCTTACCTAACCTTCTTAGTATGTTAAGATAAGGATCTTATTGCTTCGTAATTACAATTATTACTTAACCTATTATAGGTATAGGTTAAGTAATAATTGTAATTACGAAGCAATAAGATGGTTATCTTAACATACTAAGAAGGTTAGGTGAGGTCGGTGTTTTCTATGAAGCTTTTCAAGGTAAACTAAAATATCCACAATAAATTAGTATGTCACATATGCACGTATTTAATAAGTCAATATTGACTATAAAAAAGTGCGAGAACGGGTTTCATTATTTAAAGTTGCAAACATTTCTACTGTATTCCTTATCAATACCTTAACGTTTACCAAGCGAATATGAACTAAAAGTATCATTAAAAGTTAAAAGGCAAATACAGACGTTTAATTTTAGGCTAAAATAAATATAGGTTAGTAATAATTACCTAATTCTTGTTAGCTATTTATTCCTTATACCATCTTAATATAGGCAAGATCATGCCTGAGTCTATCTTGACATATTTTACAATTCTGTTCCTTCAGTAAAACAATGCATTCTATGTGCACATTCATTTTCAGAGAAAACATTTTGTGATATCTCTATTTATATATTTATATATTATTTATATATAAATATAATACAAATATATATGTATATATATAAATTATATATTATGGGAAATGTTTACATTTATTTAGTTTATATTAATTTATATAGTAATTTATTTACGTTAATATATATTTTTCGATAGCAAACAATTATGTTTAAAGTGGACTGTATGATTTACAAATTCCCACAAATCGCTTTCCTACACACATTCTGGCAGCTTGTTAAATTATTTATATATTCTATCAACATAAATTGATTGACATTCACTACAGTATTAGACTACATATTAGTAACTCAAATTAACACAACTACACCTTATCTTCATTGGCTGATACATAGACAACCAGATGTGAACATGGCCAGAATACTCCTCTCTCGGGCGAGGCAGCCTTCAACACATGTACTGGTTGGGCTAAGTAGTTAATTGTGCTTCTTCTTCCCCATCAATTACACCTGTCAAAGGGCACACAATAATAGTAGTAATCATAAGTCTGACAGCTCTACCAAGGGGATAATATTGTATATTTATTTAAATAGAGAGATGAGAATATATCTCACCCCTGTTTTGTGTGTGTGTACTTGGGTCCTATAACCGGTTAGCCTTATAGCTACCTAACATTACTGATCAGGGATGAAAGGTTTCGTCATAAGGACACTTCCCGTGATAGTAGACGATGAATGTGTTGATAATGGGAGCATTTTACTTCCCATAACACCGTTATCCAAGGGAAAAGTTATTGGAGCTAGATTTGCTCCAGCGAGACTCGAATTAAATGGCGGGTGACTGGTGGTCTCTCCCACTGACGCCTTGGCTGTTTTGTCCAGATGTCATCAAGTAGATACAGCCTCCACATTTACTCTATTTTAGTGCTGATAATTAACTTGATTCGAGTGAAATGTTTTTATGTTTTTTACAGTCCAGAGACTGCGGTATTAAGAATGATTCACAATATTTGGTGGTGAATTTAATGGCGACATGTGGCAAGGATATCTCCGTTTTCTACCGGAGGAAATTTCCACATTGCCTCATTTTCTATGAGTTAATTTTAAAGTTGGTAAATGGTGTCGGTTTTTCCGACATACATATATTATATATAAATAGGATGGGAGTACCACATCTGGCTTTAAGAAGAAGGACTCTTAGCCTCGGAGGAAACCACACATAACGCATTAGAGGCAATGTTTAGGTCCCCTACAATACATATTATATATATATATATATACATATATATATATACATATATATATATATATATACACATTATATATGTCGTACCTAGTAGCCAGAACGCACTTCTCGGCCTACTATGCAAGGCCTGATTTGCCTAATAAGCCAAGTTTTCCTGAATTAATATATTTTCTCTAATTTTTTTCTTATGAAATGATAAAGCTACCCATTTCATTATGTATGAGGTCATTTTTTTTTATTGGAGTTAAAATTAACGTAGATATATGACCGAACCTAACCAACCCTACCTAACCTAACCTATCTTTATAGGTTAGGTTAGGTAGCCGAAAAAGTTAGGTTAGGTTAGGTAGGTTAGGTAGTCGAAAAACAATTAATTCATGAAAACTTGGCTTATTAGGCAAATCGGTCCTTGCATAGTAGGTCGAGAAGTGCGTTCTGGCTACTAGGTACGACATATATATATATATATAAAATAAAATGAGGCGACACAACATTGCTGGTATTCTTATCCTCGACCTATGTTATGGGGTATTTAGTGAATGAAATACTTGAATACTTAAGAGACTCCATTGGGATTTATGATAAAAAATTCGCGGACAAGTTGCATCTCCAACTTGTGCACTAGTCTCTTATGTGGTACTGTGTCAAAGGTTTTCTGGCTATCCAAGAATATGCAGTCTGCCCAGCTCTCACTTCCTTGCCTGGTCATAGAATTCAATTAATCCTGTGAGGCAAGACTTGCCATCCCTGAACCCATGTTAATGTTGAGTCACAAAGTTCTTTCGCTCCAGATGTTCCACTAGCTTTTTTGCACAATGTTCTCCATCAACTTGTACGGTATGCAAGTTAGGGACACTGACCTGTAGTTCAGTGCCTCCTGTCTATCACCCTTCTTGTATATCGGGACTACATTTGCCGTCTTCCAAATATTTGGCAGTTCACCTGTTACCAGTGACTTGCTATACACCATGGAGAGTGGCAGGCACAGTGCTTCTGCTCCTTCCTTCAGTATCCATGGTGAGATTCCATCCGGGTGTATAGCCTTTGTCACATCCAACTCTAGCAGATGCTGTGTGTGCGTGTGCGTGTGCGTGTGCGTGTGTGTGTGTGTGTGTGTGTGTGTATTCACCTAGTTGTGCTTGCGGAAGTCAAGTTCTGGGTCTTTCGGCCCGCCTCTCAACTGTCAATCAACCCCCCTCCCCTTTTTCCCACACACACACACACACACACACACACACACACACACACACACACACACACACACACACACACTCTCCCAGCGCCGGTGGAGGTCTTCCTGCTCGGTCAACACTCGGTACAAACTGGCCTTGAGCTCATTCCAATTGTCCTGTAATTTTCTGTTATCCTCCCTAATTGTGAAATATGTATATATGAGTATATATCAGTATGTATGTCTGTATGTGTTGCGTATGTATGCACGTGAGCGTGCACATGTGCTTATTCATATTTACAAACATCTTGAACAAAGAAAACTTCCAGTTGGCAGAACAAGTGAATTTATTTAGTTATATATAAGACAAAGTCAAACCATAAGAGGTTAATGTATACACAACCACTGTGGCATGTATGGGGTGCACAACCACTGTGGCATGTATGGGGTACACAACCACTGTGGCATGTATGGGGTACACAACCACTGTGGCATGTATGGGGTACACAACCACTGTGGCATGTATGGGGTACACAACCACTGTGGCATGTATGGGGTACACAACCACTGTGGCATGTATGGGGTACACAACCACTGTGGCATGTATGGGGTACACAACCACTGTGGCATGTATGGGGTACACAACCACGTGGGGTACACAACCACTGTGGCATGTATGGGGTACACAACCACTGTGGCATGTATGGGGTACACAACCACTGTGGCATGTATGGGGTACACAACCACTGTGGCATGTATGGGGTACAAACCACTGTGGGTATGGGGTACACAACCACTGTGGCATGTATGGGGTACACAACCACTGTGGCATGTATGGGTTACACAACCACTGTGGCATGTATGGGGTACACAACCACTGTGGCATGTATGGGGTCACACAACCACTGTGGCATGTATGGGGTACACAACCACTGTGGCATGTATGGGTACACAACCACTGTGGCATGTATGGGGTACACAACCACTGTGGCATGTGGGGTACACCAACCACTGTGGCATGTATGGGGTACACAACCACTGTGGCATGTATGGGTACACAACCCACTGTCATGTATAGGGTACACACCACTGTGGCATGTATGGGGTACACAACCACTGTGGCATGTATGGGGTACACAACCACTGTGGCATGTATGGGGTACACAACCACTGTGGCATGTATGGGGTACACAACCACTGTGGCATGTATAGGGTACACAACCACTGTGGCATGTATAGGGTACACAACCACTGTGGCATGTATGGGGTACACAACCACTGTGGCATGTATGGGGTACACAACCACTGTGGCATGTATGGGTACACAACCACTGTGGCATGTATAGGGTACACAACCACTGTGGCATGTATGGGGTACACAACCACTGTGGCATGTATGGGGTACACAACACTGTGGCATGTATGGGTTACACAACCACTGTGGCATGTATAGGGTACACAACCAACTGTGGCATGTATGGGTACACAACCACTGTGGCATGTATGGGGTACACAACCACTGTGGCATGTATGTGTACACAACCACTGTGGCATGTATGGGGGTACACAACCACTGTGGCATGTATGGGGTACACAACCACTGTGGCATGTATGGGGTACACAACCACTGTGGCATGTATAGGTGCCACAACCACTGTGGCATGTATAGGGTACACAACCACTGTGGCATGTATAGGGACACACCACTGTTCATGTATGGTACACAACCACTGTGGCATGTATGGGGTACACAACCACTGTGGCATGTATGGGGTACACAACCACTGTGGCATGTATAGGGTACACAACCACTGTGGCATGTATGGGGTACACAACCACTGTGGCATGTATGGGGTACACAACCACTGTGGCATGTATGGGTACACAACCACTGTGGCATGTATGGGGTACACAACCACTGTGGCATGTATGGGGTACACAACCACTGTGGCATGTATAGGGTACACAACCACTGTGGCATGTATGGGGTACACAACCACTGTGGCATGTATGGGGTACACAACCACTGTGGCATGTATGGGGTACACAACCACTGTGGGCATGTATAGGGTACACAACCACTGTGGCATGTATGGGGTACACAACCACTGTGGCATGTATGGGGTACACAACCACTGTGGCATGTATGGGGTACACAACCACTGTGGCATGTATGGGGTACACAACCACTGTGGCATGTATGGGGTACACAACCACTGTGGCATGTATGGGGTACACAACCACTGTGGCATGTATGGGGTACACAACCACTGTGGCATGTATGGGGTACACAACCACTGTGGCATGTATGGGGTACACAACCACTGTGGCATGTATGGGGTACACAACCACTGTGGCATGTATGGGGTACACAACCACTGTGGCATGTATGGGGTACACAACCACTGTGGCATGTATAGGGTAACACAACCACTGTGGCATGTATGGGGTACACAACCACTGTGGCATGTATGGGGTACACAACCACTGTGGCATGTATGGGGTACACAACCACTGTGGCATGTATGGGGTACACAACCACTGTGGCATGTATGGGGTACACAACCACTGTGGCATGTATGGGGTACACAACCACTGTGGCATGTATGGGGTACACAACCACTGTGGCATGTATGGGGTACACAACCACTGTGGCATGTATGGGGTACACAACCACTGTGGCATGTATAGGGTACACAACCACTGTGGCATGTATGGGGTACACAACCACTGTGGCATGTATGGGGTACACAACCACTGTGGCATGTATGGGGTACACAACCACTGTGGCATGTATGGGGTACACAACCACTGTGGCATGTATGGGGTACACAACCACTGTGGCATGTATGGGGTACACAACCACTGTGGCATGTATGGGGTACACAACCACTGTGGCATGTATGGGGTACACAACCACTGTGCATGTATGGGGTACACAACCACTGTGGCATGTATGGGGTACACAACCACTGTGGCATGTATGGGGTACACAACCACTGTGGCATGTATGGGGTACACAACCACTGGGCATGTATGGGGTACACAACCACTGTATGGGGTACACAACCACTGTGGCATGTATGGGGTACACAA
Source organism: Procambarus clarkii (assembly GCF_020424385.1). Taxonomy (NCBI): domain Eukaryota; kingdom Metazoa; phylum Arthropoda; class Malacostraca; order Decapoda; family Cambaridae; genus Procambarus; species Procambarus clarkii. The sequence continues at coordinate 59,433 of NW_025568000.1, forward strand.
CCACTGTGGCATGTATGGGGTACACAACCACTGTGGCATGTATGGGGTACACAACCACTGTGGCATGTATGGGGTACACAACCACTGTGGCATGTATGGGGTACACAACCACTGTGGCATGTATGGGGTACACAACCACTGTGGCATGTATGGGGTACACAACCACTGTGGCATGTATGGGGTACACAACCACTGTGGCATGTTATGGGGTACACAACCACTGTGGCATGTATAGGGTACACAACCACGTGGTGCATGTAAGGGGTACACAACCACTGTGTATGGGGTACACAACCACTGTGGCATGTATGGGGTACACACAACCACTGTGGCATGTATGGGGTACACAACCACTGTGGCATGTATGGGGTACACAACCACTGTGGCATGTATGGGGTACACAACCACTGTGGCATGTATGGGGTACACAACCACTGTGGCATGTATGGGGTACACAACCACTGTGGCATGTATGGGGTACACAACCACTGTGGCATGTATAGGGTACACAACCACTGTGGCATGTATGGGGTACACAACCACTGTGGCATGTATGGGGTACACAACCACTGTGGCATGTATGGGGTACACAACCACTGTGGCATGTATGGGGTACACAACCACTGTGGCATGTATGGGGTACACAACCAATGTGGCATGTATGGGGTACCACTGTGGCATGTATGGGGTACACAACCACTGTGGCATGTATGGGGTACACAACCACTGTGGCATGTATGGGGTACACAACCACTGTGGCATGTATGGGGTACACAACCACTGTGGCATGTATGGGGTACACAACCACTGTGGCATGTATGGGGTACACAACCATGTGGCTGTATGGGGCACCAATGTGGCATGTATGGGGTACACAACCACTGTGGCATGTATGGGGTACACAACCACTGTGGCATGTATGGGTACACAACCACTGTGGCATGTATGGGGTACACAACCACTGTGGCATGTATGGGGTACACAACCACTGTGGCATGTATGGGGTACACAACCACTGTGGCATGTATGGGGTACACAACCACTGTGGCATGTATGGGGTACAAACCACTGTGGCATGTATGGGGTACACAACCACTGTGGCATGTATGGGGTACACACCACTGTGGCATGTATGGGGTACACAACCACTGTGGCATGTATGGGGTACACAACCACTGTGGCATGTATAGGGTACACAACCACTGTGGCATGTATAGGGTACACAACCACTGTGGCATGTATGGGGTACACAACCACGTGGCATGTATGGGGTACACAACCACTGTGGCATGTATGGGGTACACAACCACTGTGGCATGTATAGGGTACACAACCACTGTGGCATGTATGGGGTACACAACCACTGTGGCATGTATAGGGTACACAACCACTGTGGCATGTATGGGGTACACAACCACTGTGGCATGTATGGGGTACACAACCACTGTGGCATGTATGGGGTACACAACCACTGTGGCATGTATAGGGTACACAACCACTGTGGCATGTATGGGGTACACAACCACTGTGGCATGTATGGGGTACACACCACTGTGGCATGTATGGGGTACACAACCACTGTGGCATGTATGGGGTACACAACCACTGTGGCATGTATAGGGTACACAACCACTGTGGCATGTATGGGGTACACAAAACACTGTGGCATGTATGGGGTACACAACCACTGTGGCATGTATAGGGTACACAACCACTGTGGCATGTATGGGGTACACAACCACTGTGGCATGTATGGGGTACACAACCACTGTGGCATGTATAGGGTACACAACCACTGTGGCATGGATGGGGTACACAACCACTGTGGCATGTATGGGGTACACAACCACTGTGGCATGTATGGGGTACACAACCACTGTGGCATGTATGGGGTACACAACCACTGTGGCATGTATGGGGTACACAACCACTGTGGCATGTATGGGGTACACAACCACTGTGGCATGTATGGGGTACACAACCACTGTGGCATGTATGGGGTACACAACCACTGTGGCATGTATAGGGTACACAACCACTGTGGCATGTATGGGGTAACAACCACTGTGGCATGTATGGGGTACACAACCACTGTGGCATGTATGGGGTACACAACCACTGTGGCATGTATAGGGTACACAACCACTGTGGCATGTATGGGGTAAACAACCACTGTGGCATGTATGGGGTACACAACCACTGTGGCATGTATGGGGGTTGTAGAGAGCCATTGTAGGCCTACCACACCAGCATAATGGTGTCTATAGTGTAGTGGTCGGTGTTGTAGACCTACACTATACCAACCATAGTGGTGTAGTGGGGTTTTACTTGTAGGCCTACACTGTCCGAACTACAACCCCCCCCCCCCCCTACAGCACAGCATAGTGTGGGTGTAGGCCTAATCTTCCCAGCCACAGTGGTGTACAGTGCAGGGAATAGTAGTTATAGATGCTATATAAAGTAATAAAAATATATCTAGTCAAAAATGATTATATTATGATAACTTACGAGTACAAGTCGTCTAAGAAACTCGACTAAGATGTTAATACAACAAACCATTTTCATTTAGAGCAGAATATTTGCAATAAATATTACTTATTAATTCCTGTTATCGGGGACAGGAAGCCTGTATGTACCGAAGTGCCTCAGCCAACCACCGACCTTCCCCAGGAGGCAACCCTTACTCTCCATAATTTAAAAATAACACAACACTCTACTGAAGAAATCAAATAAATACAAGTACTTTTTTCAAGCTGAAGCAAAACATGCGAGTTCGTTCATGACAATTTTTTTTTTGGAAAATCCTATCATCATCACGTCGACGCTTTCACCAAGTGCGTACATAACTATCGACGAGTCACTCCTTCATATCAACACGTTTTCTGTTATGAGGCAAGACTGCTTGTTTTCTATGGAGGCGAGACGTTCACTTCGTCTCCTCTTCCTCGTCATCGTCTCTGGGTTCCTCGTCATCGTCCTCATCGTTCTCGCCCAGAGCCTTCACAAACTCTGTAATAGTGTAAAAGATATTTTATAATCAAATACAGCCCCAAACACCATCTTGCTTGGTGACTAATTTACGTCGCCTAAATTAACGTAAGTTATATCGAGGCGAATCCCAAGACGCAGTCTCAAGTGTCATTCACTCACACACACACACACCTGACCTCTTGCACATATGTAACAACAAATAGTACAACCCACTAGAAAAGAAAACTACCTACACCTTATTACAACACTGATTTAACTGGTTAGGAACACGGAAGTTACAAATACAAGTTAGAGAGAACACAGTCTCATCGACGTGCAGACAGACGTGCACACTCACTCTTACACCCAAGGAGCAGCAGCAGAATTCAGCAAATTCAATTTTAATAATAAAATGATTAACTGGGATCCAATAAAGCGAGACCTGAAAGCAATAACCTGGGAAGAGTAGCTAGATAATGTACACCTGAGGCAGCGCTTCCAGACACTAGGCCGCTCAAGTCAAACACCACTGGCAGGACACCACTGGCAGGACACCACTGGCTGGGCACCACTGGCAGGACACCACTGGCAGGGCACCACTGGCTGGGCACCACTGGCAGGGCACCACTGGCAGGACCCCACTGGCAGGACACCACTGGCAGGACATCACTGGCAGGACACCACTGGCAGGGCACCACTGGCAGGGCACCACTGGCAGGGCACCACTGGCAGGGCACCACTGGCAGGGCACCACTGGCAGGACACCACTGGCAGGACACCACTGGCAGGACACCACTGGCAGGACACCACTGGCAGGACACCACTGGCAGGGCACCACTGGCAGGACCCCACTGGCAGGACCCCACTGGCAGGGCCCCACTGGCAGGGCCCCACTGGCAGGGCCCCACTGGCAGGGCACCACTGGCAGGGCACCACTGGCAGGGCACCACTGGCAGGGCCCCACTGGCAGGGCCCCACTGGCAGGGCCCCACTGGCAGGGCCCCACTGGCAGGGCACCACTGGCAGGACACCACTGGCAGGACAAGAAATTCAAGCCGAGACGAGAGCGGCTTCCCGCTGTAAGAGAAGA